>CAUYLG010041606.1:0-16361 GCA_963573385.1 Cacajao melanocephalus | reverse complement strand
AGAAAAAATACAGATAGACAATTTATAAATTGTGTCTTTTTTTATATCTTCAGACTATATTTTAGTAGGCAAATATTCAGTTGTGGAGTCAGACAGATCTTGATGCAAATTCTGTTTCTGCAATTTAACAAATACTTGATTTAAGGCAAATTATAAGTATCAGTTTAAGGCAAATTATAAGCATAAGTTTCCTTATCTATAAAACGGGGATAATAAATGGACATAATCTCATTGGTTTCTGAGTAAATTCTTAGAAAAACTTAGGCATGTACCCTGTCCATAGAACCATAATAAATATTCAACATATGTTAATTATTATCATTAACTATCATGTCTTATTTTTATGTATTCTGCTTTATTTCACAAAGGATTTGGAATGGCAAAAATAATATAGAAAATAAAATAACAATATATACATTGAATGATTCCTTTAAGTCAAAGAATTTTTTTTTAATCCCTCAAAGTTGGCCCTTACAATCTCATGAGCCCACCTCTTCTGCAATAGTCTCTGGGCCTAGAGGAATTGAATAGGTTTTTTTCAGACTTAATTTATGTTTAATACTTATACTCTGTCTTTCTAAAAATCTCCTAAAAATAATTGCAGCAAAGGTGGCAAACGTCTGTAATATAAAATTTCAGTGCACCTGAAAGATTTAAATTATTTACTTATAAACTACCAATATTTTTATATCAATGAAAGTAGATATAAACTAAAAAAAATGTGATATGCTTAAAATACATCTAAATCATTACCCATGGATTGAAAACAGGTATATTTTAAAAGACAAACTAAACTGAGTAAGATAGCTTTAAAGTTTCTGCAATATAATTGGAGCACATGCGAGTACAAAGCATTTCGCAGAGTCCTTTATTTTAAATTTCAACCTTTTATTTTAGACATAGTGGTACATGCACAGATTTGTTACATGAAAATATTGCATAATGTGAGGTTTGGAGTATAAATCCCATCACCCTGGTATTAGGCATAGTTTTTTAATTCCCCCCTACACACCTTCCATCCTCTAGTAGTCCACAGTATCATATTGTTCCCATATTTATGTCCATATGTGCTCAATGCTTAACTACAATTTATAAGTGAAAACATGAGGTATTTGGCTTTCTATTCCTGTGTTAATTTGTTTAGAATTATGGCCTCCAACTCCATACATGTTGCTGCAAAGATCTCTACAAGGAGAAATAAAAAAAAAAAACTGCTGAAAGAAATCAGAAATGGCTCAAGACTTGGAGAAACATTTCATGCTCTTGAATAGAAAATACTGGTATTGTTAAAATGGCCATACTGCCCAAAGCCATTTACAGATTCAATGCTATTTCTATCAAATAACCAATGTGATTTTTCACAGAAGTAGAAAAAAAAAGATTCTGAAGTTCAAATGGAAGCAGAAAAGAGCCTGAATAGCCAAAGCAATCCTAAGCAAAAAGAACAAAGCTGGAGGCATCACACTATTTGACTTCAAACTATATTATAAAGCCACAGTAACCAAAACAGCTTCGTACTGGTGTACAAAAACACGTAGACCAATGGAACAGTATAGGAAACTCAGAAATAAAGCCATGCAACTACCACCATCCGATCTGACAAGGCTGACAAAACAAGCAATGGGTAAAGGACTCCCTATTCAATAAATGGTGCTAGGATAACTGGCTAGCCATATGCAGAAGACTGAAGCTGGACCCCTTCCTTTCACCATATAAAAAAATTAACTCAGAATGGATACAATATTTAAATGTGTGACTTGAAACTATAAAATTCCTGGAAGACAACCTAGGAAATACTCTTCTCAACATTGGCCACCATCCATATAAAAATGATCTGACTTGCTCCTCCTTGCCTTCCACCAGCATTGTGAGGTCTCCCCAGCCATATGAAACTGTAAATCCAATTAAAGTGGCAATAATGGGCATTCTTGTCTTGTTCTGATCTTAGAGAAATGCTTTCAGCTTTTATCCATTACATGTGATGTTATCTGCAGTCTTGTCATACATGGCCATTTTATGTTTGGGTACATTTTTCCATACCTAATTTGTTGAGTTATTTTAAATTATGAAAGGAGGTAAATGCACACATTCCCTGAATCTAAACTAAAAATAAAAATAAAAAAAAAATAAATCCCACCATTTGTAAGATGCTGAATCAAGATAAGAACAGTTATTAATAGTTATTTTTCTTGACCATAGCTCCTTCATGTGCTGTTTTCAAAGCTGGGTTGTTGAATGAAGTGAAATTTTTAGTATGCAACCAGGCAGTAGAAGTGGATCTAATATTTCAGATTCACCTGTGAATAAAATATTTTAAGGGCTTTCTTCAAGGATCCTTCATTCATTTGCAGAAATCTATTTCTTAAGAGTTTGTAAGTTTTTTCCCTTACTGCCTGACAATATTTTGTAGAGTCATCCTCTTAAAGAAATGCACATCTGCATAGCAGTTGATGCTTATTTCCCACATAATATGCATAAGAAAACATGCATAATATGCATAAGGAAATGTTCTTATATAAAATATTGCTGCTTCCTCCACCTGGAATGTTCTTCCCCCAATCTAAGTGTGTTCTCTCTCCTCATCACTTGGTTCTCTACCCCAATGTTATCTTCTGAGAGAGGCCTTTGCTGAATTCCTCATCAAAAATAGTTAACTCTCTCCATGTTCCCTCAGCCAGTCCTTCTCTCTTTTCACCATGATTAGTTTTCTTTATACCATCTGTCACTTGCTAAAAGGATATTATATATTTATTTTTCTAATTAATTATTATAAGTCTCTTTTATTAGAATGATAGCTCCATTAGGACAAAGTTTTTGTCTTATTTTATGCTATGGCTCCAGCACTTAGAATCCTTAGAAATTGCCCAGGATTATCTGAATGTCTCTCTTAGAACAATACCTGGTACATAGTAGCAATTCAGTAAAAACATACTTATTGAAAGCATACTCATATTGTACTTTTGTTTACTATAGCATTCATCACAATTGTAATTAAAATTAGTCATGTCATTAGTTGTATATACCTTTATCCACTCTCCCACTGGAATATAAAATCCATGGCACATGAATGGTGCCTTTCTTTTTCATTGCATTTGGGTTAAGTGGAAGAAACACCAGAAAAGTTTTATTGCTTACCCTCATGAAATCTAGTGATACAGTTTTCTATGGAAGATCAGCATGATGAAAATAAATAACAATTTAAGAATTTAAATGAAAGATCAAGACAACATAAAAGTTAGGAATCTGACAATATGTTAGACACTCATATTTGTTAATGCTAAGCTTTCTAGTAATATGAGATTAGATGGTAAATAAATATCTAGCATATGTTCTTACAAGTATTACAAGAATGAGATAGAATGGAAAAGTAAAAAAAAAAATCACTCACATAAGAGGCAGAGTTAAAGTATTTTAAAGATAATGATTCTTATAAAAAAAAATAGTAAAAGTATTAGAAGAACATTAGCATAGATGCAGCTCTAGATCACCACTGCAGGCAAGTAGTGAGGAAAAAGCCTGGAAGTTAGAGTACCAGATGATTAGAAATTTAGTTTTAGAACTTTGGACTTCAACTTCTGTCAGTGACTGTTGGGAAAGTAAGAAAGACTTTTAATCATCTTAGTTCAAAAATAAAATTGACATTTTAGTGATAATTATGGAGGCATAGTAATGTAAATATAGTAACAAACTAGAGGAAGGAAAATCAGATAGTAGACCAGTAGTGATAAAGCAGCAAACACTTCCAATGGAAACTTAAAGTAAGTAATAGGGTAAAACACACTTTTTTTCCAATCAATAGTGAGTTCCTACAATATTTTCTGACATTTCTCAAAGGCAATAGATAATCTGCTGTACTCAGAGCAGGAATCTGTCATTTACTTCTTCTAAGTAGATAATATGTCTAGATATTTTCCAGCTACTATATTCTATAAATTGCCTAGGATTATCTGAATGTCTCTCATAGGAGACTATTAGGGCAGTCACATTATTTATTGGAAATAAAGTTTTTGTGTATGTGCCTATGGTCACAACACTTATTTTTAAAAAACATGGTATTGACCTCTGCATAAGGTTTAAAAATTTTTGTTCCTAACTTTAGAAGGGTGAATTCCCCATCTGATTCATGTACAAAACTCCAAATAAAGTTATTTGGGATTATACATGAGGAATTAAGAAAAAATTATTTCCATATAAATAAATAAGCCTATATACATTTAAGACAACTTATCTTCTTTTAAAGAAAAAAAAAACTCCATTGTAGATAATGTAACTTAGAAACATCTTGGGTTATCTTCAAAAGAAAAGAAGCATGTAAGCTCTCTCAGGGAAAAAAAAAAGAGCTGTAATAGCAGGTCAAAGCAAAAGGCTTGTTGAGATCCATTAAGTTCTTAAAAAGATATATTTTAGCTATAATTGATGACACAAAATGATGTATTTCATTAAAGAAGAAAAACAAAAATAAAAACCCAAGTGCTCTTCTAATTTCTATTAAAATTGGACCCATTAATCTGAAGATATTACTTAAGTTGTAATTTTCACAGAAAATCTTGAGGTTATTTATGTTACATGAGAAACCACGGACTAATTCATCCTCGTTAGGGTATACCACTAAATGCCAATGGAAGGAAAAGATGTATTGGGAGAAGGTCTTGACGTGTGTGTGATGAAGTATATGTTGTTCGCTGAGAGGTGATGGCAAGGAACACTGAGCCATTCCAAGGCTGAAAACTGCTAGAATAGTAAGCAATATGTACCGGTCATGTACTAAATTAGTTACCAAAACACAGGATACATGACCTTGTCCCCATTGCTGACTTGCAAAGAGTGCTTTCGAGCTGATTTCTATTTTAGTAGTGAACAGGCACTATCTGCCTGTTTAGTCTATCTTTATTCTATGAAGAAACACTGAGCATCTGCTTATTAAAAATAATCAGTTGGTCACAAAGAACAAATATGTGGGTCAGAGTCTGCTCTAGGCTTTCAGCTGGGAAATGCTGTCAGCCCCTTGACATCCCACTCTGATCTCACTTTTGCACTCTATCTTTGTGTCTGTTTCTTTTTTGATTTTCTTAATTCCTTCAGCGCTGCCTGGGTTCGGGTCTCCACGACCCAGCTGGTCTCGGCAAAGATCAATCACAGTTGGAGGTGGAGTTTGTAATTCCACAGGAAGGACATTGAAATTTAGCCTGAGGTAATGTACTACAATGCCTTTTCTTATTATATAGTTACACTTTTATGGCATAAATTGTACTCAGAGGTAAAACATCCCAATGATTGCAATTATTCTGAGTGGCTTTATAAAAATAGTCTTTCAGAAGGAGAAGGAAACTTTTTGCATTGATAATCATTGTTATTATATTAAAGGCAGTGGCTTTTTACTAATTTGAAACTGCAACTGATCCCACTTGCTTTCAATGATCATTAAAATTATAATGTAGTAATTGTAAATAGTGAATTATTTTATTTATTTTTTAAAATTATAATTAATACTATTGAGGACTAAGCTCTGATTTTTTTTATCTTACCCAAATTTCTACCTAAGGGGTCTAGGGAATCATGCCCTACAAACCATAAATTCCCATCAGATGGGTTTTATTTGACCCTATATGTCATGACTTACTTTGCAGTCTGACTGTGGCATAACATTATGAGACGAGGAAAAAATATTTAATGCCAAAATACACTTCATTGCCATACCTTGAAATTGCCCTGCAAAATCTCTTGTGGGAAAAAATCCACATCTTACAGAGAATCCCCTTTCCCCGTTGTTTTCCTTCCTTTCTTTCTAGATCCAGGAGATAATCAGCTAAGAGACAGGCACCCTTTTAGGTCCTATAAGAAACATTTTACAATGTGCTCTCTCTCTGAAGCCTGCTATCTGAGAGATTCCTCTGCACAATAAAACTTGGTCTGACAATTTTTTACCTTAACCTGAACATTCCTTTCCATTGATCCCAGGTCTTCAGATAAACTCAACCAACTGTCAACCAGAAAATACTAAATTTACCTATAGACTGAAAGCTCCCTGCTTTGAGTTGCCCTGCCTTTCTGAACCAAATCAATGTATTTCTTAAATGTATTTGATTGATGTCTCATGTCTCCCTAAAATATATAAAACCAAGCTGTGCCCCAGCCACCTTGGGCACATGTTCTCAGGACCTCCTGAGGGCTGTGTCATGGATCATGGTCTCTCATATTTGGCTCAGAATAAATCTAATATTTTAGAGTTTGACTCTTTTCATCGACACTATCATTGTTACCTTATACATTATTTTAGAGACTTAGGAGAAAGATCTCCTGCTTTATGAATTTATTATAAATTAATAAAACAGTCCAAAAGATCATAAAATAGCAAAATTATTTTAAGGAAGGAGAAAATGTCAGAAGAAATCCAATTTACTTCTAGTTTTCATCTGCTTCTTCCTGTTCTATTCCACTATATTTCCCAGTGGGAAACCGGCCCCTCACTGATCTAAACCTTGTCTAAAACTAGTTAAATGGCTTAGTTTAAAACAAATTTATCATCTTAATTCTGAGGAGAAAATGAGCAAGAAACAGTTTTGATATCAGTTTTTCTTGATGTCAGATTAGTATTGCTTTGAGGATTGTGTTTTTAATGCTGACAAACACAAATCTTCACATTTATCCCAAGGATCATAATATTTTTTATAGCTCTACAAATTCTCCAGGCCAGCCTATCTTAATTATACCTTTCAGTTTTTGAGCCATTTATTCTGCCTGTGTGGATAGGTGATTCTACAGAGGCCAAGACATTTCTTATTATTCAACAGCACTTTACTTTCCTACTTAGATTACAAATAATAAGTGAGGTTTCATGAATGCGTAATACAGTATGTAATACCAGAGAAAATTGCAGGGAGCCTTATACAGCTATTAATAAACTTCATGATTCAAGGTATTGCTCTCAAAAGGGGAGAGACATTTTTGTGGAATGTTGAGTGTGTTTCCTGTTTGCTCCCAGGATGGCTATAATGCTTTATTTCCTGTAATAGAATTAGGATGTGGTTTTAGAATGTGCTTATAAAATGTATAAGAAATAAGATTAAGTTTGGTTAATTAATGTTATATATTATTTATATAACTAACTCTATGCCCAACATCTCTTTCCCTCTCCCTACTCACCAGAACGCAGCTATAAAAAGCAGATAGTTCTGTACAATTGTTTATAGACCTAGAATATTTTGAAGAAATAGGTTATGGTTAATTATGGTAGAGTATGTTTTTTGTTATCCTTTTTATACTGTGATTTATGAAACTAAATAGATGTCAATTTTTTGTTTATTGACTATCAGAAACCTCAGAGGTAAATCTCTGTTCTTCTTTTGATGAGTATGCTGGAGCCAAATAATTATTAAAAATTACTTTTAAATTGAGATATTACATCCATACAGTAAAGCACACAGATCTTAAGTGTACAGATTGATGAATTTTTGGTATACTATGTGATTTTTAGGTTCATGAATTTACTACCTAAATCAAAATAGAGAATATTCCCAGCACCCTAGAAAGCTGCCTCCATGCCCTTTTCCTATCAGAATCCCACAAAAAGTAACCACTATTCTGACCACTATATAATTTGAAATGTTATGACCCTTCATACTATATTAATTATTCTTATTTTTGTTTTGACTTATTTTTCATTACCTACTTCTAAATTACATTTTTTGATTTGTCTTAAAGTATAAGACATCTTGAATTCTTAACTCGGGACAAGATAAGTCATAAAATATTCTTACACCAAGCATGGTGGCTCACTACTGTAATTCCAGCACTTTGGGAGGATGAGGTGGGTGGATCACCTAAGGTCAGGAGTTCGAGATCAGCCTGGCCAACATGGTGAAGCCCTATCTCTACTAAAAATACCAAAAAAAAAAAAAAAAAATTGGGTCTGGTGGTGTGTGGCTGTAATCCTAGCTACTAGGGAGGCTGAAGCAGGATAATCGCTTGAACCCGGGAGATGGAGGCTGCAGTGAGCCAAGATCGTACCACTGCACTCCAGCTTGGGCGACAGAGTTAGACTCTGTCTAAATAAAATAAAGTAAAAAATATTCTTAGGAGTTAATTCACAAAACTGGTAAGTGTGTAAAATTGGAATGGGAATGTAGGAACTGTGGAGAACAATTACCATCTACTTCTGAGAGATCAAAATGCTTAAGCAGATAAAAAGGGGTCCCTGGAGAATCTCCAACCCACCCGACAATTGTTTACATAAAATGCTTTTGTGCAGATGAGGGAACCTGTCCAGGGCTTGTCTGGGCATGCGCGCAGGAGATTGGAGCCTGACATGCACACTGGAGAAGTGGGTAGAGCCATGGGGAATTTGCGCCTTATGCAGGTGGGAAGCCTGTTCTCTTCAGCTTGTGTGATGACCTGGGAATCAATCTGTGATATGATGGCCTGTTAGGAGGACTCCATCTCACTTTGCTGGGTTTTTTTTCTTTTTGCTCTTTTCCCAATAAAGTCCTACTCTACACATCCTTTCAATGTGTCTGTGTGCCTACATTTTTCTGGTCGTGTGACAAAAACTTGGGTTTTAGCTGAACTAAGGACCAAATTTCTGCAACGTTTGGTGCCCAATGTGGGGGTTGAGGGAGGTTGAGTAAGATAGAACCATATGTTTTTCTTTCCTTTTGATTTTAAACCTTTTTGTCTTTGGACTTCTTCTGAGGGTAGAGGAAATTATGCCTCCCTCCCCATTCCCACATTGCTCCCCAGGGTTGGGAATGTCGACCTTTTCCTTCTTTTTTGGGGTGGACAGGTAAACTGGTGGCTGCCCCAAGCCCATCTTAAGTTTCTCTCCCAGTTGGAGAAACACATTTGCATAAGAATAAGAGATTCTTTCCCCAGGCATCTTTCCAACCCTGCACATTAAACTTTTTGCCCTTTTCTCTACCCTGTCAGTAGTTAACTTTTAAGTGGAGATTTTTTTTTCCTTTTAGATGTTTTACTAGGCTAGGAATGATAAGGATCACTGTTTACATTCCTTGCAAAGTTTTAATTATGAAAAAAGATTTGTGACTTTGATATTAAGTTGTAGCCAGTCTGGTGTGATCAGTAGCAAACTTTGCTGCAGGCTTCCATTTTGTCTTGTGTCCTTGGGAGCATAACCTGTAACCACATGGCAATGTTTTGTTTAGCCTCTAATTTTATAATGGTGACCAGGTTCAATCCTGGCTTTGGGAATGAGTCCTTTCTGGTTTGATATCTGTGTAACCTTTGCTACTTGTTGATTCTCTTCTGTTCCACGAACTGCCTCGGATTTTTTCTTTCTCTAAGCCTTTACTAAAGTTTGAAAGCCAGAAATACTGGCTGCTTGGTGTGGCTTAAGTCGGGGAATAGGGGAGTCAAAAGGATTTTCTTAACAAGTGCACAGCTTAATTAAAAGTGGATATTCAAGTTATAGGTATATTTAGAAGGCCTTTATGCTTTTCTTTATTTGAATTTTGTTTTGCTGGAAAAAGATTTTTTTCTGTCAACTGAATTATTTTTCTCCATTTTGTCTTGCCACTCAATGCTCACGTGAGAGACTCTAAGATAACTCCTGGGGGCATGGGACTCCTTGGGAAAAACAGAGAAGGTGCCACTGACCCTGTTTTGGGAAGAAATCTGTTTTTGAAAGAGAACCCCAGGAATTAAAAGTGGATAGATTCCTCTAAAAATCTGTTTATTTCCCCACCTATGGCATGTTTTCCTAGCCCTGTCTCTTAAAGGGCTCCACTCAGAGACCAATAATCCAACTAGGAGATTGGCAAATGAAAAATCTTAGGGCTGCTGCGTTTTCTTCTGCCTGTCCATATAGTTATATACGTGTTGCGTGTGTGATGTCTATAAAAAAAGAGAGCACTAATTAATTGACTTAAAGAAGAATAAGCTCTTGGAACAAATATTTTTCTAAAGGGAAGAAAAAAGCTGTGGTATCTTTTAGTTCACATGACTTTAATGTTTGAGAAATGAAAACAGCCTTAAAGATTATTGGTAAAATGCAGATGTCATCAAAAAGTAAATTTTTTGTCTAAGGTTAAAGTATTGTTTTGAATTAGATAAGATAAAGCTAAAAGTTCAAAAAGTTGAAGAAGAATTGTAAAAATTCATCTTGCAAATGAAATTTTGTGTGTGAACATATTAAATTCAAAAGGGTATTATATGGTTTTTCTGTTAATTGAGCATTGAAATAAAAGGACAATGTACTCTTAAGGCACTAAACTGCTCTTTAGCAAAATCTGTAAAGCGTTAAAAAAGGTTTTTGCTTTTTAAAAAAATTTCTGAGTCATCATTTTGACAAAATAAATAACTTGTGGTCATCTGGAATTCTATTTCATAACATTAAATGTTTTAAATCTCTAACATTTAATAGGCTTCTCAAACTCAAACTTCAGTTTCAAAAGTATGTTTCCTCATGGCTGGCTTTTTGATGCTACAGAGGGCTCCTGAAGCATCCACAAGAGAGGCAAACAGATTAGTTAATGTGTTTAGGTACATAGGATTGCCAAAATGATGTTTAATTTTCAGGTTATGTTTTAGGGAATAATATTAACATAGGTTCCAAAATTATGTGGGATTTCTAAAATTCCAATGTCTGAGTACGTGCTATCAATCACAATTAAGGTTATTAAGTTTTATAAACCTTGGAGATAACCACATTTCTTTGTCAATCTCGTTTCTGACTGTAACTACCCTGAACATTTTGTTATTCACAAACTATGTTTGTCTTGTTTTGATCCTTTTTGAAAGATGGCTTATAATAAACTATGGGACCCTGACAAGTGCTCTCAGATACAGGTTTCTGATAACTTTGGAGACTGTAACATTGGAATAAAGGAAAACCATACAGGACTCATGAAGATCTGAAATGTTCACAAATCTCAAGCAAAACAAGAGCTATCTAAATGGACTAATAGAAAACTGAAGTAATGTTTTTGACTTTTGCTTGAAATATTGCTAATCTTTGTTTCATTTTTCAGAGTCAAGGAAACTTATTTTGAGCCATTTACAGACTTTAATAATTGAGAAAGGTGTGAAAAAAAATTTGGACTATGTTTGTTTCTCTCTGTGGAGAGATTGGGCATACATAGTAAGATTGGATACGGGAGATAGGGCATACATGGATAAGAATGGATAGTCCTACTCCCTAAGACCCCTGTTAACATGAGTGAAAGCTGCTTTGACATCATGGGTAGCACCCTGTGGTGGTCACCAAGACTCATGGATACAAGAACGGAGGAAAGAAAGAAGAATGCCTCACTTTCCCTCCCTCATATACCTCTAAAATTTGGAAACTGAGTATTCTTAACTTATGGCAATATAGTTACTTGCATCAGAGCAATAAGAATCCTTTTGCAACAGGATACAATTGGAGAAACTGGTTGTTTTACCAGGGCTTGGACTGGAAGGGTATGCTTCCTTTTAAGGAGTCAAGCTCATCTTGCAGAGCTAATAAAAGCCCTTTGGGAAGACTGGGCTCATACTCCGGTCTACACAGTCCCCATACAGGGTTCCAAACCTGTGGAGAGTAAAGAATGTAACTTTCCAACAGCAACCATATACTCTTGGGACCTCAAGAAGAGAGGAGTTTACCCAACAAATAGCTATTTGAGGATACAAACCCATGGCTGGGCTCACCTTGAAAAGGTCTTATCTGGGATTCCTTGTGGAACATAGTCCCATCAAAGTCAATCTAAAAGGTGTATGTAAAGCCGAGTGTGGTGGCTCACACCTGTAATCCAAGCACTTTGGGAGACTGAGGCAGGCGGATCGCTTCAGGTCAGGAGTTTGAGACCAGCCTGGCCAACATAGTAAAAAACCATCTCTATTAAAAATACAAATATTAGCTGGGCATGGCGGCACATGCCTGTAAGCCCAGCTACTTGGGAGACTGAGGCAGGAGAATCACTTGAACCCAGGAGACAGAGGTTCAGAACATGCCACTGCACTCCAGCCTAGGCAACAGAGTGAGACTCTGTCTCAAAATAAATAAATAAATAAAAATATAAAGGCATATGTAGAAATAAGTATTCTTGCCGCACTTTATGCAAAGAAGCAGATCAAGTACAAGACTAAAGTCTATTTTGCAAACAACACAGTCTTATGATTAGTTTTTAACAGAAATGAGGATTAGAGAGAAATTATGTTTCAAAATTTATCATACATTTACCACTAAATTCTTGACTCATTAGTTGTTTTTTGGTTTTTGCCTACATTTTAAACGAACCCTGCTTATTCCTGTAAACCCAGTGATCACCAGCTGCAGCTCAAAAGGAACAGGAGGGATGGGTATTGTACAAATCTGGATCAATGTACTAGTTCTGAGCAATTGTCTTGCAAATCCTGCCAGGTGATGGAAATGGGTGCCCATCACCCAGAAGTCTCCTTTTTGGGAAAGTAAGACCAATGGATTTAACCAAAGCCAAACCCCATGCACCCAAATCTTAGCAACCATATCTGGGAGTGTCACAAGACATCCTTTTCTCTCCCTTGCTGGAGAAGGACTCAATTCCACAGCTTCTCCTTAGCATTTGGCCTATGATAAGGAATTCATGCAACACCCCTCCCCACTGAGACACATTTTTGGTCCCAAACTCAATTCTACGTTTTGAGTGAAAGCCCCAAGAAGAAAACTGGATCTGGGCTGGGCATGGTGGCTTACACCTGTAATTCCAGCACTTTGGGAGGCTGAGGCAGGTGGATCACAAGGTCAGGAGTTCGAGACCAGCCTGGCCAATATGCCGAAACTCCATCATACTAAAAATACAAAAATTAGCTGGGCGTGGTGGCATGTGCCTGTAGTCCCACTTACTGGGAAGGATGAGGCAGAAGAATCACTTGAACCTGGGAGGTGGAGGTTGCAGTGAGCCAAGACTGCATCACTGCACTCCAGCCTGGGCAAGAGAGTGAGATTCCATCAAAGAGAGAAAGAGAGAGAGAGAGAAAAAAAAAAGAAAGAAAGAAAGAAAAGAAAGAAAGAAAAAAAAGAAAGAAACTGGATCTGAGGGATCCAGAGGAAGATGATAACAAAAGTTAAAAGGCAGAGCACAGGTGGGCATTACTAATTCCTGCCAGTTGAGCCAAGCTTCCCGTTTCATGGATAAAGGTCATGCTAGTATTCATGGCATAAATGAGTTCTAAGGAATTTAAAGGCTACTGACAGCAGGGGAGATAGGGCACATGCAGCTAAGAGCAGATACTCCCACCCTCTAGGCACCCCCTGTTAACATGGTTGAAAGCTGCTTTGACAGCCATCGGTAGCACCATGTCATAGTCACCGGAACTCAGAGATATAAGGACAGAGGAAAGAAGAATACCTCACTTTTCCTCCCTCATGTATCCTGGGTATTTGTGAAGAGAAATCAGGGATGCCAGTTCCCCTTTCTAGATGAGTAGCCATTCATCTTCAGTCTGTATCCCTTTCAAATGCAAACTGAACCTCTGGAACTCCTCTGAAAAAGAAGCCTTCTTTTTTCCTTTTTCCTCCTCTGTCTTTTCTTCACAGCTAGGTAATTTTGTTTTTATACATTCCCGTCAGGTGCATCCTCCAAACTGGGAAGAGTTAATTCCCAAACCTTAGACTGGGCTCAGGGGAAGGGAACCCAGAAGCCTGACTTGCTGGAAATAGGGTAAAAGATGTTTTGTTTTGTTTTGTTTTCCTTTTTATACCAGTCAGGCTTTTGGCCTCCCTCTCCCTGTGCAAACCAGTAAAAGGCCTTGGGATTTTTTGAACTGTCCTTAACCCCCCTTGTGTGTTTTAATACATGTTTTCTAATAACTCTGTTTGTCTTTTCTCACCTTCAGGCCATCAAACTCCAAATGGTCATGCAACTGGAGCCTCGGATGATGGCCCCTTTTGCTGGAGACCCTTAGATAGGCCTCTGAAGAAGATCTGACGGCCATTTTCCCAAAACAGAATCGGCTTTATGGCTCAAACACCTCCCACCCCCTGTCATTAGGGAGCAGTTAAGACTGGTTTTTGTCCTTATCCTTTATTCTAACAAAAGATAGATGTACAGCTTTAGAGCGGGGAATGAGACAGCCAAATGCCGAGCCAGATAATAAGGGGTCCCTGGAGTATCTCTGAGCTGCCCCACAAGTATTTACATTAGATGTTTTCGTGCAAATGAGGGCAGCTTCCCAGGGCTTGTCTGGGCATGCCCACAGTGGACTGGAGCCCAACAAGCACACTAGTGGAAGTGGGTGGAGCCATGGGGAGTTCAAACCTTATGCAGGGGAGAAACCTGCTTTCTTCAGTTTATGTGGTGAGTTGAGAATCCATCTATGAGGTAGAGGACCTATTAGCAGGTCTCCATCTCACTTTGCTGAGTGTTTTTCTTTCTTTTTTTCCTTTTCCAATAAAGTCCTGCTATATTCACCCTTCAATGTGTCTGTGTGCCTAAATTTTTCTGGTCATGTGAGAAGAACCTGGATTTTAGCTATTCTAAGGAGCAAAGTGCTACAACATTTCTCCACTAGTGGTTTTTAAATAAAGAAAGCTGAAATACTAATATAATCTTGTCTTTCAAATTTCAAAAGACAATCCTTTACTCTCCCCCAGTCCTCTTCAAAAGAGGTCTGGTTGAGTCACTAGGCTGTTGCTATTTCAAGTGTGATCCTTGAACCAGCAGCATCAGGAGCACCTGGGAGTTGTTAAAATGCAGAACACCTGGCTTGCTTGAATCAGACTCTCCATTTAAATAGGATCCGCAGTTGTGCTTCATATACATATTAAAGGTCACTCTGTGTTCCGAGGCTCCGGCTTTCTCCAAGTAAAGGTACCATCTTTTCCTCCTCTTGTCTCTCCTGTCCCTGGACCCATAATGGCTTTCTGCTGTCACTAGTCCCTTGTTAGACTGTGTAACTCTGTCACCATCTCTCTAAATAGATCCTTTTAAAATTTATTTTTTAGTCAAACGCGTTTAAGTATACAATCTGTTTCCTGATAACAGATACATATTATCCATCTTAATATCTATATATCTATGTTGATAGCTACATACATACTCTATAATACTTTTAGCATCTCTACCTCTTCCTGAAATTCAAAACAGCCTTTTTAATGTTTTTTTTTAAAAAATACATAGTATTAGGACCTTCCCCCAGTTACAACTAAATAATATCAAATTATATATATAATAATTGCCCCAAAATGAGAATTCAGTTTTGAAGAAAAATTAAGGACTTCTGTGAATCTGGAGAAGAAAGCAAGACAGTACTTTGTGTTCGTATGGCTGTTTGGTAGGCAGCCTCTGAATTGCCCCACAGTAATCCCTGCCTGCTGAGTTTTACACTGTTTTCTAATCTCCTTCTCTTGAAAATGGACTGAAGTTACTGAGTTGCTTCTAACAAATAAGAATATGACAGAAGTGATGAAATTTGACTTCTGGGATTAGGTTATAAAAAGATGGTGGTTTTTGTCTTGAGCACTGTTACTCTGTCTTGCATTCCTCACATAGGAGGAAGCTGGCTGCCATATTGTTAGGGAAATCTGTAAAGGGGCTTTACCTGGGGAGAAACTGAGAACTACTGACATAGATAAATGAGCTTGGAAGTGGATCCCCACTGTCCCCACCCCCATCATTGAACACTTCAGACAAGAAACACTAGCCCCAGACATTAACTGCAGTGATAAAATAAAAACTTAAGCCAAATTAAATTGAAAGCAGTTTAATTGAGCAATGAATGATTCTTCAATCAGGCAGCCTCCTGAGCCAGAGTAGGCTCTGAAACTAGTGCAGCCACGTGGAGGAAGAAGATTTACAGACAGAAAAAGGAAAGTGATGTACAGAAAACAGAAGTGAAGTACAGAAACAGCTGGATTTGTTACAGGTTGGTGTTTGCCTTATTTGAACACAGTTCAAACAGTTGGCTGTATTTGATTGACTAAGACTTGGTGATTGGCACAAGGGTAAGCTGCTGTCTGTTCACACCTCCACTGATTATAGTTCATTGTATACAGATGTTGTACTGAACTGAGCATGGAAAGTCAACACCAAGACAAAAGTAGGCCAAATTGCAGGGTCTTTATTGCTGGCGACCACGGAGGACTCACGTCTCTCCAACCCATGGCCCCGAAAAGGAGGGTGTCAAGACCTTTTATACCCCTAAAATCACCTCGGGATGAGCGTGTTGGGTGGGGGTGGGGGTGAGGAGCTTCAGGCATTCCGAGGGCTAGTGAATTCTGTAAATCACCTTCTGGGCGGAGATGAGGGTGAGGGGCTGGGGTGGGGGTGAAGAGCTTCAGACACCCCAAGGGCCAGAGGACTTTTGACATTCTGATTGCTACTTAAGCGGTTAACAAAAGTCAAGATAAGCATTTGTTTACACATTGTCTGGGTAGGGTGGAAATTACAAGT
>CAUYLG010041605.1:0-31507 GCA_963573385.1 Cacajao melanocephalus | reverse complement strand
GAATTTCTTATTTTTACTTATCTATATTTTCTTTCTTTTTTCTCTTTGAGACAGGGTTGTGCTCTGTTGCCCAGGTTGGAGTGCAGTGGGGCAATCTTGGCTCACTGCAGCCTCGACCTCCTGGACTCAAGCAATCCTCCCACCTCAGCCCCACAAGTAGGGCCCCCCACCCCCACCCCCTGCTAATTTTTGTATTTTTTTGTAGAGACAGAGTTTTGACATGTTGCCCAGGCTGGTCTCAAACTCCTGGACTCAAGCAATCCACCCACCTCGGCCTCCCAAAGTGCTGGGATTATAGGCATGAGCCATTGCACCCTAGCAGCTCTGTTTGTAAGCAACCTCAATGTCCATCAATGGGGGAATGGAGTGTTATATATTCACATAAAGGAATATTATACGACAGGGCTTAGTAATGCACCCAGCCTTGGGTTTCCATATTTTAGAACATGTTCCTGATTTTTACAGGTTCCCTGACTTAGACTGCTGGCTGGCTTACGGCACCAAGAAGTCATTACTGCCACACCAAGGTTTACACACGTGGCCCTGATCAGAGCCGGCTTCATGGGCCTGCAACCTGTGTGGTCAGTTGCAAATGCCCAAGGCTCCAAAAGAGCCCCATAGTTGGTTTAATGTTCTGTGGCTATTGTCCAAAATTCTTAATAATGTTATCTTTGAACTTGTGTTTTGCAAGTGACATCTGATGAAAGGATGGAGCAGGCATGTGAGCAGGGAAGATAAGCTGCCAGCAGTGCACGCACACATGGGTTAGTCCCATGGGCACAAGCAGGCAGTGTGCTGAGCAGCACCCAGGAACAGAGCTAAGCCCAGATTAGTGACAGTGGTGGTGGGGACAGCAGAAGCTGAGGTGGCAGCAGGGGCCACAGCCCCAGAAGAGGTAGAAGCTCCACATGGAAGCATGAGGACAGTGGTGGGAGACCTGCACACACACCCATCCCCAGAGCCTGTCCCTGCTGTATCTGCACAAATAATGACTCTCCAGCCAGAGCACTGCGACAGGAACTGCCAGTGCTCAAGCAGTAAACCTTGTCAGTAAATTAGTAAATACTACAAAATAAAAAGGCACACATGGACACTGCAATCAAACCTATCAGAGTTATTAGAATTCTGCAATGAGTTTAGAATCTCTAGCTTTAAAAACTATGATAGCAGTACAAATCCAACATTCACAGACTTAGAAACAGAAATTAAATTTAGAGACCACTGCAGTCAGCCGAAAGAGCATTATTTTCCAAGGAATAAGCCAATTATTAACAAGAAAGACAGTCTAAAATTAGTTTTTATAATGGAAGATAAAGCAATAGAATGCATCAATAGGCATTTTTAACTATATACAAATCATGAAACCACTTTTGATTCTTATAAGACTTCGGTAAGTTACAAAAAATGCCAAAGGAAACATTAAAATGTCACTTATAGATTTATATTTGAAATTAAATTCAGACTTACTTGAAGCCTATCAACTCTAAAAGTACTAAAATTTATATTTTGAAATAATTTACCAGAAATTGACCCCAATGCTGTCCCAGCCTATAAAATATATTTAAGAGCTCCAGTAACAGTTGTATCAGCAGAAAGATTTTTCTCAAAATTAAAAACTATCAAAAATTATTTGAGATCTTGTATTTGCCAAAAATGACTGTCACTTTCAATTAAATCAATTGAAAATGGAGTTGCTAAAAGTAAAACTTTCAAATGACCTCATAAATGAATTTGCAAAAAAAGTAAGCCAGAAAAATCTTATAATCAAATATCACACTGGTAATGATCACTTATTATATAATACCGTATGACACCAAAAGTGGCTTTTTGCATTTGTAAGTTTATATTGTTACACATGTAACACTATTTTGCCTATTACATTTATAAGTAACAAGATCCTTTTGAAAGAAAAAGTTTAAAATACCTATTTATTTATTTAGAGATGGAGTCTCACTCTGTTGCCCAGGCTGGAGTGCAGTGACTCGATCTCAGCTCACTGCAACCTCTGCCACCCAGGTTCAAGCAATTATCTGCCTCAGCCTCCGGAGTATCTGGGATTACAGGCACCAAACACCAAACCTGGCTAATTTTTGTATTTTTAGTAGAGACAGGGTTTCATCATCTTAGCCAGGCTGGCCTTGAACTCCTAACCTCATGATACATTTGCCTTGGCCTCCCAAAGTGCTGGGATTACAGGTGTAAACCAAGGTGCCTGGCCATAAAGTACCTTTAATAGCACTTTTCTTTCCTGATTTTTGAATAAGGACTCTGCATTTTCATTTTGCACTGGACCTTGCAAATTGTGTAGCCAGCCCTAACTAGGACTGTTCAGTCACCACCTCCCTTTGTAATGAAGTCCAGCATCTCTCTGTAAGGCAGCTGGTCTTGGAAAGTAAAATGGCCCATTCAGGGATGGACTAAGGACTTTGTATCCTTATTGTACTGGCCCACAGCTGAGCAAAGGCAAAATAATGCAGAAGCCAGTCACAAGACTCTTCTCCATAGACCACAGTGGAACTGCCAGCCCCACACACAGATGCTGCAGCAAGTTCGGGCTGAGAAAGTCACCCTAATCCCCTCTCTTTTGTCAGTATCGTTTCCTTCTCTGATGAACATCTTCATTCTTTTGGGGACACACCATGGAGCAAGACTGAATTCCTGAGGAGGGGACACAGCATAGGGTATATTGAGGCCCCAACAGCTAGTTTCTCAGCCTTTCCATCTAGATCCTGTTTGATGACTTCTGGTTTGATACCCACAAGCTCTCACAGGGTCACTTAACTAAGGAGGCAGAGTCTCTGATAGATAAAAGCCCTGCAGGCATATAAAGCTAAACCCAAGGAAAAGAAAGAGGTAGCCTTCAAATCAAGAGCCAAATCAGAAAGGCAATCCCATTCGCAATAGCCACAAGAAGACTAAAATACCTAGAAATACAGCTAACCAGGGAAGTGAAAGATCTCCACAATGAGAATTACAAAACACTGTTCAAAGAAATCAGAGAAGACACAAACAAACGGAAAAAACATCCCATGCTCATGGACAGGAAGAATAAGTATCATTAAAATAGCTATACTGCCCAAAGCAATTTACAGATTCAATGCTATTCCTATCAAACTACCAACAATCTTCACAGAACTAGAAAAAACTATTTTAAAATTTATACAGAACCAAAAAAGAGCCTGAAAAACCAAGGTAATCCTAAGCAAAAAGAACAAAGCTGGAGGTATCAGGTTACCTGACTTCAAATTATACTACAAGGATGCAGTAACCAAAACAGCATGGTACTGGTACAAAAACAGGTGCATAGACCAATGGAACAGAATGTGGAGCCCAGAAATAAGGTCATATCCAAGACCATCTGATCTTCAACAAAACTGACAAAACCAAGCAATGGGGAAGACTCCCTATGCAATAAATGATGCTGGGATGACTGATTAGCCATATGCAGAGATTGAAAATGGATGTCTTCCTTATACCATACACAGAAATCAATTCAATAATGCAGACTGCTGCACAAAAGAAAAAAATCATCTCAAGATGAATTAAAGCCTTAAAAGTAAAACACTAAACTATAAAAACCCTGGAAGACAACCTAGGTAATATCCTGGATATAGGAACGGGCAAAAATTTCATGACAAAGACACAAAGAATCATTGCAACAAAAACAAAAATTGACAAGTGGGATCTAATTAAACTTAAGAGCTCTGCATAGCAAAAGAAACTATCAACAGTAAACAGACAACCTACAGAATGGGAGTAAATATTTGCAAACTGTGCATCTGATGAAGTAATATCCAGTACTGAGAAGGAACTTAAACAGTTTTACAAAAGGAAAACTAACAACCCATTAAAAAGTGGGCAAAGGACATGAACAGACACTTCTCAAAAGACATCCAGCCAGGCATAGTGGCTCACACCTGTAATCCCAACACTTTGGGAGTCCAAGGCAGGTGGATCACTTGAGGTCAGGAGTTCGAGACCAGCCTGGCCAACATGGTGGAACCCTGTCTCTACTAAAGATACAAAAATTAGCCAGGCAAGGTGGCACATGCCTGTAATCCCAGCTACTCACAAGGTTGACATGGGAGAATAGCTTGAACTCAGGAGGCAGAGGTTGCAATGAGCCGAGATCTTACCATGCACTCCAGCTTGTGTGACAGAGCAAGACTCTGTAAAAAAAATTTGAAAAAAAAAAAAAAAAAAAAAAAGGGCTGGGTGCGGTGGCTCACACCTGTAATCCCAGCACTTTGGGAGGCCAAGGCAGGCAGATCACCTTAGGTTGGGAGTTCAAGACCAGCCTGACCAACATAGAGAAACCCCATCTCTACTAAAAGTACAAAATTAGCTGGGTGTGGTGGCGTATGCCTGTAATCCCAGCTACTCAGGAGGCTGAAGCAGGAGAATTGCTTGAACCTGGGAGGCGGAGGTTGCAGTGAGCCGAGATCGCGTCATTGCACTCAAGCCTGTGCAACAAGAGCGACACTCCATCTCAAAAGAAGAAGAAGAAGAAGAAGACATATATGCAGCCAACAAGCATATGAAAAGTTCAATATCACTGATCATTAGATAAATGCAAATAAAAACCGCAATGAGATACCATCTCACACCAGTCAGAATGGCTGTTACGAAAAAATTAAAAACTAACAGATGCTGGTGGGGTTGTGGACAAAGTTAAAAGACAAGTGACATATTAAAATATCTAAAGCAGGTATTACAAGCAAAGAACTAATATTCAGCACACTAACAATCCCTACAATTCAATAAGAAAAAAGCCAAAAAAAAAAATGGGGGGGTGTGGGGGGTTAGGGGGAGGCAAAGGATATAAAGAGGCAATTCACAGTAGCAGAAATACAAATGGCTAACGGCAAAGGAAAATATGTCAAATCTCACTGTAAACAGATAAATACACTTCCATACTAAAATATTGGCTAGGTGCAGTGATTCACACTTACAATCCCAGCACTTTGTGAGGCTGAGGCGGGCGGATCACAAGGTTCAGAGTTCAAGACCAGCCTGGCCAACATGGTGAAACCCTGTCTCTACTAAAAATACAAAAAATTAGTTGGGCATGGTGGCATGTGCCTGTAATCCCAGCTACTCAGTAGGCTGTGGCAAGAGAATCACTTGAACTCAAGAGGTAAAAGTTGCCGTGAGCTGAGACTGTGCCATTACACTCCAGCCTGGGTGACAGAGCAAGACTCTGTCTCAAGGAAAAAAAAAATAACTAAAATATCATTGTTTTCTCATCAGATTAGCAACCATTAGGCTGGGCCAGTGACGCATACCTGTAATCCCAGCATTTTGGAAGGCCGAGGCAGGCAGATCACTTGAGCCCAAGAGTTCGTGACCAGCTTGGGAAACATAGAGAGGCCCTGTCTCTACAAGAAAATTTTTAAAATTAGCTGGTAGTAATAGCACGTACATGTAGTCCCAGCTACTCAGGAGGTTGAGATAGGAGGATTGCCTGAGCCTAAGAGTTTCAAGGTTACGGTGAGCTATGATTGTACCACAGCACTGTAGCCTGGGTGGGTGACAGAGTGAGACTCTGTCTTTTAGAAAAAGAAGAAAGATTAGCAATAATTAAAAAGACTAAAAATGTTCAGCACTGGGAGTTAGGAGGACATTTAGGTCACATTAAATTTTAAAATGTACATGCTCTTTGATCCTACATTCTACTTCCAAGGTCTATCCTTGAGAAATAATTTCCACAGGTGCCTGACAAAGCACGTACAAAAATGCTAATTATACAACTGTTTGTGAAGGCATAAGATTGAAAATAACCTAAATGCCCTCTAGTAAAAGCATGGCTTAATACGGTATGAACAGCCACAGTAAGGAACATTATGCAACAGTTAGAAAGACCAGGTTGTCCACTGAGCACTGACATGGAAAGATTTCCAAGACATATTAAGTGAAAAAAGTGAATTGTCTAACAATATGTACAATGTTCATATTTAAACATGTGCACTCCCCACTAAACCATACATTTCTATAGGTCATACATGTATGTATAAATAGAAATACATCCAGAAAAATACGCACTAAGATGGCCAAAAAAAAAAAAAAAAAAAAACTATGTGAGGCATGGATATGTTAATTAGCTTGATTGTGTTAATCATTTCACAATGTATACATATATTAAAACAGCACATAGGGCTGGGTGCGGTGGCTCACGCCTGTAATCCCAGCACTTTGGGAGGATGAGGTGGGCAGATCACTTGAGCCCAGGAATTTGAGATCAGCCTGAGCAACATGGAAACTCTGTCTCTACAAAAAATACAAAAATCAGCCGAGTGTGGTGGTACACACCTATATTCCCAGCTACTTGGGAGGCTGAGGCGGGATGATCTCTTGAAACCAAGAGGTGGAGGTTGCAGTAAGCCGAGATCTCGACACTGCACTCCAGCCTGGGTGACAGAGCAAGACCCTGTCCCCCCCTAAAAAAAAAACTACATATATCACATCGTACATCTTGAATATATACAATGATCTGTCAATTTTACCTGGAATAAAATAACTGACAGTAATGGTTCTCTCTGGGGAGAGCAAAGTGGGCTTGGAGAGGGAGAGAAGTCAGCTTGGAGATGCAGTAGAGGGGCTTTGCTTTGGCATTCTTCTTGTAAAGAAGAAAGTATTAATATTTTGCTTGTGCAATTTTCAAAGGAAAAAGGAACTATCATAGACTGGTCAGGTATGATGGCTCACACCTGTAAGGTTCACATTTATACTTCTGCTCAAGGGAAGACCTATAAATACATTAGGTCTGCCTTCCCTTCAGGGGATCCAAGTACCCTGAGTGAGGCCTGGGGAGGAAGAACAGGGTGGAAAAAGGAACCACCATCTGCCCACGTGTCAGGCCCCATCCAGACGCCAATAAGACTCTTTTTAAAAACTGTTTTATTTGCTTATTTATTTAGAGACAGTCTCACTGTGTTGCCCAGGCTGATCTTGAACTTCTGGGCTGGAAGGATCCTCCTACTTCAGCCTCCTAAGCCACTGGGATTACAGATGTGAGGTACCATGACTGGCCAGCCTCTTGACTTTCTGGCACTCCCTTTAGCTTGGACCTTTGCTAAAAACTCCTTTGTGAATCTTCTCTTTCCTGATTTGATTCAACTATGTTTATATGTTGGAATAAATTCAATCTCCCCTCTGCTTTTGTATTCCTCAAATTATCTTTTTTGTTTGTTTGTTTGAGACAGAGTCTCACTCTGTCACCCAGGCTGGAGTGCAGTGGTGCAATCTCTGCTCGTTGCAACCTCCACCTCTCAAGTTTAAGCGATTCTCCTGCGTCAGCCTAGTGAGTAGGTTGGTTTACAGGCACCCACCATCGTGCTCAATTTTTTTTATATTTGTAGTAGAGATGGGCTTTCACCATGTTGACTAGGCTGGTCTTGAACTCCTGACCTCAAGTGATCCGCCTTGGCTTTCCAAAGTGCTTGGATTACAGGAATGAGCCACCTTGCCCAGCCTCAAATTATCATTTTTATAGATAAGACATCGAGAGTACTGAGTCAGTCACATGATATACCAGGTTTCCTACTTTTAATAAACTCTAAGAACAGACATGTCATTCAGGTCACGTTCCCTGGGAAACAGACTCTGAACCTGAGATTTACATGCAAGAAGCGTACTGGGAAGAGCTCTCGGAACACCACCTCTGGGAGTGCAGGCAGGATTGAGCTGAAGGAGAAGTTGGGCTGTGATGCTATCACAACAAAGACCTCAGTGGATTCCAGAAGGAGCTCTGGAGCGGAGACACTTTCCCACAATGAGGAAAGTGAGCCGGGCTTTGTACCTTCATGTGGGGCAGTCACTGGATGTGGGCTACCTCTGAGAAGGGGTGTAGCTTTGACCAAAGGAACTCACTTCAGCTGAGTGCCAGTCCTGGAAGAGGCTCAGCTAAGGGCCATAAATTGCCCATTGTGGCCACTGAGGAGTGCGTGCCTCAACCCTGAAGGGGCATTGGTGGTGTGTACTCTGTCCAGAGGAGTCTGGAACTAAGCACTGGTCTCTGAGAGTGGAGGAATGAGGAAACACATTTCAATCTCCATTTTACAGGGGAGACGCTGAACATTCTCCTTGATATGCCCTGCAAACCAGAACTGAACACACAGGCGGAGGGAGGCCTTGCATACCAGGTCGACCTGTGTCAACTCCCTCTTTAGGACTCATGAAGCAAGGTTTAAAGAAAAAAAAAAATCTAAATGATCGAGGGGAAAAATGCTTTGACCAGAAAGAGGGAGCGATGTTTTACGTTTAAATGCCCTGGAAGTAATCCCCCTTCAGCTTAGATATGGAAAAAGAATTTAATTCACAGTAAATCAAGTCCATTGCTTAAAAAGTAAAGAGATGAGAAGAACGCCATGTCCATGCTCCTCACACCTCAGCTGTCTAGGATGAAGCCCAGGGGCCATCCCCCATTCTTGTCCCACCACCCTGCTTGGTTTAGGCCCTTATGCATCAAGTCCACATTCTGCATTCGGCAGCTTCCATCGTCTTGAAAAAGTGAGCCCAGTAAAGGTCCCAAATTTACCAGCATGGAAATGTTTATTCTTATGTCATTACTATTCACAAAGAAAATACGTTTTTCCTACAAACTCTGAAAAAACCTGCATAGCTCTGTGTGACGGTTAATTCTATGCATCAATTTAACTGAGTCAAGGGGTGTCCAGATTAAACAGTATTTCTAGGTGTGTCTGCAGGAGGGTTTCTGGATGAGATTTGCATTTGAGTTGGGAGGCTCAGTAAAGTAGATTGTCCTCAGCAGTGTGGCTGGGAGTTATCCAATCTTGTCGAGAGTTGGGCTGGGCAGGGCGGCTCCTGTTTGTAATCCCAGCGCTTGAGAGGCTGAGGTAGGAGGATGGCTTGAGGTGAGGAGCTTAAGACTAGGCTGAAAACATAGCAAGACCTGGTTCTCTATAGAAGAATTTTTTTTTTAATTAGCCAAGCCTGATGGCACACTACCTGTAGTCCTAGCTACTTGGGAGGCTGAGGTGGTCGGATTGCTTGAGCCCAGGAGTGACTTCAAGGCTGCAGTGAACTGTGATCATGCCACAGCATTCCAGCCTGGGTGACAGAGCAAGATTCTGTCTCTAAAAACAATTTTTAAAAAATTCTGTTGAGGGCCTCAATAGAAAAAAAGGCAGAGGAAGGAATAATTCGCCCTTTCTGATCCTGCCTGCCCGAACCGGAACGTCGGTCCTCTCATTCCCTTGGACGGGGAAGTATCACCGGCTCCCTTGGTTCTCAAGCTTCAGACCCAGACTGAAATTCCAACACTGGCCTTTCCTGGGTCTCTAGCTTGCAGATGGCAGATTGTGGAACTTCTCAGCCTCCATGATTGTGTCAGCCAATTGCTCATAACTAATAAATACACATCCTATTGATTCTGTTTCTCTGAAGAGCCTGGACTAATGGCCTTGTTTAGACCTTAGGCTTTCATCTGGCAGCTCTGAACCACAGAGGGGCAGCAAATGGGGAGGGAAAGGAAGGGTCCAATGCCTTCAAAAACGTCAGATTGCAAAACAGAGAAACAATTTACAAGGATATAGTATTTCAGAAATCTTTGATTTATCAAACCCTTACTGCCTGTCCGGCAGATCCAGAGCTAAGCACCGAGGCGGGCAGATCACTTGAGCCCAGGAGTTCATGACCAGCTTGGGAAACACAGAGAGGCCCTGCCTCTACAAAAAAAATTTTTTTAATTAGCTGGTAGTAATAACACGTACCTGTAGCCCCAGCTACTCAGGAGATTGAGATAGGAGGATTGCCTGAGCCTAAGAGTTTCAAGGTTACAGCGAGCTATGATTGCACCACAGCACTGTAGCCTGGGTGAGTTACAGAGTGAGAACTGCTGGAGCCTAGGAGGCTGGGTTGCAAGTGAGTCGAGATCAAGCCACTGCACTTCAGCCTGGGTGACAGAGCGAGACTCACATCTCAAAAAAACCACAATAAACACACACACGAAACCCAAACAAATGTATAATCAATATAAAAATTACTAGTGAGATTTTAAAGCTATTATTTTTGTGCCTTCTTTGAAATGTTATGTGCATTAAAAACATTTTTTTAATGGAAATGGGATCTCACTATGTTGCCCAGGATGATCTTGAACTCCAGGCCTCAAGTGATCCTTCTGCCTTGGCCTCCCCAAATAGGATTACAGGTGTGAGCCGCCGAGCCCCATGCTACGTGCATTTTACACTCACAGCACAGCTCACTTCAGGCCTCACATTTCAAGTGCTCAATAGCCACATGTGACAAGTGGCTACTGTGTTGGACAGCAGAGATGTAGACCCTCTAGTGAAAGCCCCGATCAGAATTGTTTTCTCCTCAGGCCTGGGCAAACCCTGAGCAGATAACTCCTGGCATTACCTCTGAAATGGTTTTGGGGCTCTGGAGAATTTGAGTGTAAACCTAAAACTCTGTGTAAGCTCCCACCTCCCACTCCACCCACCCTTTCTTCTTCCTCATTTAAACTTGAAGAATAACATTCTGTTTGCATATTTGCTTTCTGAGAACAGCTGTTATGCCCCTTTTCATGCCAGGAAGCAAACTCCACTTCATTGACTGCATGCAGGAAGTTGGTGCTCCCCTGAGCTGAGGTGAGTGTCTGCTGGGTGGGAATCAGCCTCTGAGAGATGGAGTGAGTCTGGGGGCTGCCTCTGGACTTTGGACCTGGGGGAGTCCTATTGCTGAGTGGCCTTGGACCCCATACAGACCTCCTCCAAGTCTGGGATCTGCGCTCCCATTTACTCAGAAGAGGTCAGGAGGAGTGGGGGCAAGAGGGGAATGCTGATGGCAGTGAGATAGGAGTTCACAAGATACAGGTCATAAAGACTGCGCAGATAAAACAGGATGCAGTAAAGAAGCCAGTCAAAACCTATCAAAACCCACATGGCCACAAAAGCAATCTCTGGTTGTCCTCACTGCTCATTATACAGTAATTATAATAAATTAGCATATTAAAGGAAACTCCCACTGGCTACATGACAGTTTACAAAAGCCATGGCAACCGTCGGGAAGTTACCCTATATGGTCTGAAAGGAAGAGGAACCCTTAGTCCCGGAAATTCCCCACCCCTTTCCCAGAAAGCTCATAAATAATCCACTCTTTGTTTAGCAAGTGATCAAGAAATCGCCATCAAAATAGCCAACCGGCAGCCTTTGGGATCACTCTGCCTATGGACTAGCCACCCTTTCAACCCTTTCATTCCTTTACTTAATAAACTTGCTTTCATTT
This sequence comes from Cacajao melanocephalus, assembly GCA_963573385.1. Classification (NCBI taxonomy): domain Eukaryota; kingdom Metazoa; phylum Chordata; class Mammalia; order Primates; family Pitheciidae; genus Cacajao; species Cacajao melanocephalus. The sequence goes on along the minus strand of CAUYLG010041605.1, from coordinate 20,263 downwards.
TACTCTCTTGGCTCGCTCTTCCTGTTTGGAGCCAAGAATCCATGTGACCTCCTGGGCTGAACCTCAATTTTGGGGTTCACTCTGTGACATCTTGGCAAGCAGTGGTTTCACCAGCCCTGAGGTTGCTGGGTCCCCATCGGGGTTATCTGGCAAGGGCTATGTTAAGGACAGTGAGAGCTATTTATGATTCTGTCACTAACCAGCTCAGAGTCCCAGGAGTTCATGACCAGCTTGGGAAACACAGAGAGGCCCTGCCTCTACAAAAAAAAATTTTTAATTAGCTGGTAGTAATAACAGGTACCTGTAGCCCCAGCTACTCAGGAGATTGAGATAGGAGGATTGCCTGAGCCTAAGAGTTTCAAGGTTACAGCGAGCCAAGTTTCCCTTCTTCTCAGGGCCTCAGTTTCTCCCTCCATAGAATGGAGGAATTGGAATAGACAAGCTCAAGGGTATCTTCCAGCCTTGTGAGGAACAGTAATTCTAATGGAATTAAACTAAGCACATACCGGTACGGGCAGCATCCTGCATAAGGAGAAGGTTACAAGAAATACACACGACACAGTTCTCCCCTATTAATGGGAAGGGATTTACAGCTCTCTGACATTTTTACAACAAGTATTTATTTCTTTTACAAGTAAAAAAAGGAAGGGAGAGGGAACAAATAAGCTGAAAAATAAAAAGTACGTAAGCAAAAGACAACACCCCATTCTCCATGATGTGCTTATTTCACATTGCATGCCTGTATCAAAATATCTCATGAATCCCATATATAAATACACTTACTGTGTACTCACAATTTTTTTTTTCTGTTCTTTTATTTTTACTTTTTTTGAGACAGAGTCTCACTCTGTTGCCCAGGCTGGAGTGCAGTGGCGTGATCTCGGCTCACTGCAACCTCTGCCTCCTGAGTTCAAGCGACTCTCCTGCCTCAGCCTCCCAAGTAGCTGGGATTACAGGTACCTGTCACCACACCTGGCTACTTTTTGTATGTTTAGTAGAGACAGGGTTTCACTATGTTGGTCAGGATGGTCTCAAACTCCTGGCTTCAAGTGATTCACCCTCCTTGGCCTCCCAAAGTGCTGGATTTACAAGTATGAGCCACCATACCCAGACACATATTAAAAAAATAATAACAACAACAACAATAAAAAACAGAGGAGAGGGACAACTAACTCCTAAAATGATCGATATATTTATTTTTAATTTTCGATTTTTTGTTGAGACAGCATCTCACTCTGTGGCCCAGGCTAGAGTGTAGTGGCGTGACCTCAGCTCACTGCAGCCTCCACCTCCCAAGCTCAGCTGATTCTCCCTCCTCAACCTCTCAAGTAGCTGGGATTGCAGGCACACACACCACCATGCCTGGCTAATTTTTATATTTTTTGTAGAGACAGGGACATGCCATGTTGCCCAGGCTGGTCTCAAACTCCTGAGCTCAAGCAATCTGCCTGCCTTGGCTTCCCAAAGTGCTAGGATTATAAACATGAGACATCATTCCTGACTTTCTTTATTTAAAAGTTTGTTTGCTTGTTTGTTTTTGAGACAGAGGCTCACTCTTGTTGGCCAGGCTGGAGTGCAGTGGCGTGATCTTGGCTCACTACAACCTCTACCTCCCAGGTTCAGGCAATTCTCCTGCCTCAGCCTCCCAAGTAGCTGGGATTACAGGTGCATACCACCATTCCCAGGCAATTTTTGTATTTTTAGTAGAAACGGGGGTTCACCATGTTGGCTCGGCTGGTCTCGAACTCCTGGTCTTAAGTGATCCACCTACTTTGGCCTCCCAAAGTGCTGGGATTACAGGTGTGAGCCATGCCCAGCCTTGATTATATGTTTTAAAGATAACATTTTCAATATATAGTGCTAAAACATTAAATTATTCTGCTTCTTTTTTTTTTTACACTTTATAATTGGCACACAATAAACTGCACAATTTGGTAAGTTCTGACATGTGTATATACCATGAAGCCATCATCACAGTTAAGATAATGAACATTTCCGTCAACCCCAGAAAGTTTTCTCATGCCCTGCTGTAGTCCTTCTGCCAATCCCCCATCCCTAATTATGGATCTGCATATGGAGTTTGCATTTGCCAGAATTTGATGTGAATAAAATTATACAGTGTTGTCTATTTTTTACTGCTTTAACTCAGTTTCATTATTGTGAGTTTCATCCATGTTGTTGCATGTATCAGTAGTTCATTCCTTTTTATTGCTGAGTAGCATTCTATTATAGGAATATATCATAGTTTGTTTATCCACTTGTTAAAGCAGTTAGCTAGGCAGCTATGAGCAGGGCAGGAGAGAGCCCCTCCTCCAGGCATGTCAGGTGACCATCAGGTGGTTGTTAAACTGTCTCTCTAAAATAATAATTGGTCACAGCCAGTGCCAGGGCTTAAAGGCAGTCTTCCAATAGATGGAAAACACTTGAAGCTGGTGATCAGCAGCTTCCTGATAAGATCTCAGGAGTTGTGCGAGTGGGCTCAGCTCAAACACGCACACGAAAAGACAACATGGCAAAGTTTCACTGGTATATGACCTTCCTCTAGGAACACTCAACTGGTAAGGGAAGAATACCTCAACTGAGCATGTGCAAAACTTCAATAAACACCTGTGCACATGGCCCCTTCCACATGCTGGCAGGCAACTGTGCATGCAGACAGCTTACCCCAAGGGAAGAATCAGGGGAGAAGAGACGCGAATCCCGGAACCATGCCAATGTATAAAACCCCAAGTCAAAGGCTAAACAGCACATTTGGATCACTTAAGTCACCTGCGTGGCCCTCTTCCAAGTGTATTTTACTTCCTTTTGTTCCTGCTCTAAAACTTTTTAATAAGTTTTCACTCCTGCTCTAAAACTTGCCTCAGTCTATCCCCCTACCTTACGCCCCTCGGATGAATTCTTTCTTCTGAGGAGGCCAGAATCAAGCTGGCGCAGACCCATACGGATTCACTGCTGCTGACACAGTTACCTCTTGCTGGGCATTGGTTTGTTTCCAGTTTGGGGCTACTGCAAATAAAGTAGCTATGAACATTTGATTACCTGTTTCTTTTAACGTTCTTTAAAGATGAGGCTACTAGAAAATTTAAAATGTGATTCGCATTATTTCTATTGAACAGTGCACATCTAGATTCTCTTCTAGACTGTCCACTTTTCTGAGTCAGGCCGACTGCCAACTTAATTGAATTCAATTCAACAAATCAATACCCTGGGCCAGGTACAGAGTGGGGAGCTATTGTTACAAAGGTGAATGGCCTGGGGAGACCCATTTCGGCCCTCCAGACTGGCCTTTTACCAGGTACAGCCCCAAGGAAGCGGCAGTCCTGCGTAGGAGAGAGATGCATAAACTCATAACCCATCACCTAGAATTCAACAGGAGAAGCCAGGGAGAGATGCATAAAGAAAGGGCTCTGGCTAGGCAGAGGAGGAAGCACTTACTTCTGTCTGGGGAGCTGGGGAAGGTTTCCCCAGGAGATGATCTTTGAACTACATCTTAGAGGATGGGAATTCACCAAGCAGAGGAGAAGGAGTGTTTCTAAATGCAGTAAAAGGAACTGAAATGCCCCAGGGCAAGGCAGCTTCCAGGAACTGGAGACTAAGAGCAAAGAGGAGGGCATGAGAGTGGGGAGGCTGGAGAGGCGGCCAGAGAGGGGGCCAGCCATGCTGTGCTGAGGGTGACCTCTGTGCAGTGACGCTAGAGAGCCAGGAAAGAGCCAGATCAGAACCACACTTTAGGAGAACACAGGAGTAAGGAGTACCTGGACCACGTCAGTGGGAATAGACAGCAGGGACTCGATTCTGGAGAGTTCGGAAGCAAACTGGGCAGGAAATGGTGATAAACTAGAAGGAAGACCTGTGAAGGCTGGATGCGGAAATGGCTGGCTGCTGCTCCTAGACAGATGCCTGCCTCTCTTGCCTGGACTCTGACTACAGTGTCCTCATAGGTGCCCCCTCACCCTGTCCAGACCACCCACCCTACTGCTGGCATAGAGAGATTTACACTCCCTAAGTGTCTTCTAACAGCTCAGTTTCCCCCCGGCTCTCTCTCCACCCCCGACCTCTCAGCTGTAGACTGAACTCTCACTTCCCTTAACATAGGCACAAAGCCCTGGGCAAGCGGAACCTGCCAGGCCTGTGCAGTGTGGTCCCGCCAGCCCAGCACACTCCAGCAGCTCTCCCCATTCCCCGTACTGATCTCTGCCCACCCCCGCCACCTCCCCCACACATAGCACAACAGTGCATGTCCCTCCATCCTCACTTCCTCTCAGCCTATGTGCTTGGTGACACAGCGTGACTTAGACTGAAAAGCCTCCTCCTCTTCTAGGCATGCTTTGGAGTCTACTTCTCCAAAAGCTCTCTCTGAGGCCTTTGGACCCAAGACCTCCTCTGTGACTGGTGCACACTGTACACTGCCTTTTTTTTTTTTTTTTTTTTTTAGACAGAGTCTTGCTCTGTCACCCAGGCTGGAGTGCAGTGGCACAGTCTCAGCTTACTGCAACCTCCACCTCCCGGGTTCAAGCGATTCTCCTGGCTCAGCCTCCTGAGTAGCTGGGATTATAGGCACACACCACCACAACCAGCTAATTTTTGTATTTTTAGTAGAGATGGGGTTTCACCATGTTGGCCAGGCTGGTCTCGAACTCCTGACCTTGTGATCCACCCTCCTTGGCCTCCCGAGGTGCTGGGATTACAGGTGTGAGCCACCGTGCCCGGCCTGTACACTGCCTTTTATAACCTTCGTCCCTACCAAACCATGACCCCTTGAGGGCAGCATCTGAGTCTTTTCACTTCTGGAACCGGAACACTGGAGATCAAGATTTGAAAGTAATCTGAAGTTGGCAGGAATTGCCTTACCAAACCTGAGGTAAGGATGAGAGAGGGGCCCCAAAGACAAAGCCTCATGCCTGCACCAGGATTTCTGATCCAGTACAATGTGAGAAGAGGGTCTTTCCAGATAAAGTCACTGCTCTCTATTCTGAAAGTCCTGGGGAAGGCTTACTGTGTCAAGGAGGAAAACAGCTATATGGAGACAAGAAAAAATTAGCAAGAGGTCGGGCCCTTCGATGCTATGTCCCCATTCCTTCCCTTCCATCCTTCTGCTTTAATTCTCGGCCTTGCTCTCTGAGACCTTGGCTCTACAAACCGGAGAGCTGAGTCTCAGATGTGCCAGCAACGTGAGGAGAGAAACTTCCTTCTACGGTTCTGCAGAGTCTTTCTTTCTCTCCATGGATGTATAAACAATCCAACAACACATGATAAAAGTGAAGGGAGGGGAGAGCCACATTAATTTCCTTGAGGCAAATGATAAGCTGGCAGAATTGGCTCCACGGAAGGAGATAAAAGCTCCAAACACGGCTGAATGACTCTTGGGATCCGAGCCTGGTACGGATGCAAATTAAAATAAAAACTATATAAACAGCAGCACAATCGCACCATTCAGGACTCCTTCATTAGCAGCCAGCTCTCCAGTGCCACTACCCACAAAGACAACTTCCCTTTCTTCTTCCTTCTAACTAATTTCCAAGCTGGTCAACAAAAGGATGCTAAGGACAAAAGCAGTTCTAATTGATGAGGCTTTGGGGAGAGGGTTGTTGGGGAGATTCATTTTATGTGTGCAAATCAAAAAGCAAATGTGATGTGTCAGACCAGCTGAGGACAGGCCTCCTGCTGAGGTGCCAAGTTTCTCCTCTCAAAGCTCAGGGCCGCTCAGGCTAACAACCCAACGGTCACATCTACCCGTTCAGGCCTCCTGGTGCCGGACACAGCCAGCTTCCCAAAATGCTGCCTTGTGTAGGGGACCCCGTTCGACAGCCAGGCCCATGATGCAATGACACACTGCCATAAAGTACAATAAAGAGGCCCTGCCTCTACTCTTCATGGGAGAGGACAAAGTTCATTCATTGTATTATCAGGAAGCATCATTATATTGGGCAGTCATTTGGTTAAGGAGACACGGTTTCCCCAGATTCACCTCTTGTTGAACACAAACCACAGGTTCCCCTCATTTTCTCACCATTTGGTCAGCATTCCCAGTCACCCACACCTGCCTCTCCAGGAACCTCTTCAAATGACAGAGCTTTCCCCCAGGTCTTTCATCCACATGCCCTGCTCTCTAGCCACGAAGATTTCTTGGCTGTTTCAGGCTCCTTCACACTCACTCCCAACCCTCACTCCTCCCCCAGCTTGAAATTCTCTCCGGGTCGGGCGTGGTGGCTCACGCCTGTAATCCCAGCACTTTGGGAGGCCGAGGCAGGCAGGTCACCAGGTCAGGAGTTTGATAGCAGCCTGGCCAACAGGGTGAAACCCCGTCTCTACTAAAGATACAAAAACTTAGCCGGGCATGGTGGCGTGTGCCTGTAATCCCAGCTACTCGGACAGTTGAGGCAGGAGAATTGCTTGAACCCGGGAGATGGAGGATGCAGTGAGCCGAGATTGCGCCATTGCACTCCAACCTGGGTGACAGGGTGAGACTCTATTTCAGAAAAAAAAAGTCTCCTATTTTCCCACTTTCCATCTATATTCCCTAAGCCTCATGAGCCTCAGTTCTCTCCCTTTAAAACAGGGTAATAATCCCTGCTCTACTCTTCTCATGGGCTATTGAGAGCCTCAGATGAAATGAGAGATACGAAAGCAACCATATATGGCATAAATATATTGACAGGAACGTCTTAATTGAGGCAATAGCATTGCACCATTTAGTGACTGCCTAAAATCTGTATTGTAAAATAATTTTTTTCAATCAATAGAAAAAATTAAGATCCTTACATACCAACCACCAACATGAACTTTCAGCATTTAAAGCTTATGGAAACCAAAACAGCCCAAGTGAGCCATGCCCACCTTGGCCCTGCGGGCCTGTCCCGGAGGATCTCACCTGCGCATGCCCGCTGGTCGCCCTCCACTTCACCCAGGTTACAGCTTTCAGCTGTGCTGGTCTGACTTCAGGCAAAAGGGCTGGTGCCTGGGAGAGGAAAAAACCAAAGAGAACAGTGAGGGTGGGAGGATTTCTTTTCTCTGATTGTGAATGTTGCATTGCTTTGCTCCCATAGAGAGAATTCTATCATTTAAGAAAAGGATTGTGTTTGCAATCTAACTGGTGGCAGCTGCTGTGGACAGGGACACTGCTTTTCCTGCTTATGTGCTAAACAGAAAGGAGAAGTGGGAAGAGGAAAGTCTTGTGACCCTGCTCAAAGGATTGCCCTTTCCACCCCTCCCCACCCAGCTGAGTGGTCTCTGAGCTGCATGGCTGGTATCTCATTTTTCTCAGGTGATAAGGATAAGAGAGGTGTTATCTGCCATGAACAGCCACTGGCTTTAGGGGCTATGGTTAACAACACATGACCCAGCATTCTTCCCAAACACCTACAAGCCTGATGGCATCAGCTCACCCAATGCTGTTGAAAAGACAATGTGGGTAGATAACACTCAAGTCTTCAAGGTCTTTCCCAAATGATACTCACCTAGTTTTCCGGTGTTGTCATTACAAATTAACAAACGAGGTGGCTTAAAACCACAGAAACGTATTCTCTCATTTGGTGGAGGCCAGAAGTTTAAAGTGAAGGTGTTGTCAGGGTTGGCTCCTTCTGCAGGCTTTGAGGGAGGACCCGTTCCGTGCCTCTCTCTCTCTCTCTCTCTTTTTGAGATGTAGTCTCACACTGTCACCCAGGCTAGAGTACAATGGCGTGATGATCTTGACTCACTGTAACCTCCACCTCCTGGGTTCACACGATTCTCCTGCCTCAGCCTCCCAAGTAGCTGGGATTACAGGCGCATACCACCACACCTGGCTAATTTTTTGTATTTTTAGTAGACACAGGATTTCACTGTGTTGACCAGACTGGTCTCGAACTCCTGACCTCATGATCTGCCTGCCTCAGCCTCCCAAACTGTGCCTCTCTCTTAGCTTCCGGTGGCTGCTGGCCATCTTTGGTGTTCCCTGGCTTATAGTGCTTGACAATCCCTGCCTCCATCTTCACAGAACCTTTTCCTCTGTGTCTGTGTGTCCTCTCCTCTTCTTCAGGTGCCTTGGATTTATGGTCCCCCCCGAAATCCAGGATGATTTGACTTCAAGATCATTATATTACATTTACAAAGATCTTTTTTTCCAAAGGAAGTTACCGTCATAGGTTCCAGGGGTCAGGACTTAGCCGTACTTTTGTAGGGGAATGTGTTCAACCCACTACATCACTCAAGCAAAAGGAAAGGGAGAAGACCAGGAAACCACACTGAACCCCTACTGAAACCTGTAAGAATTCATGCGACAAGGTGGGGACTGGAGTTATTCTGCCAAATTATGGTGTGAAGGGCAATAGGGGTGCTGAAGGAGTCTTCAACATGGCTGGAGTAGGGAAAAGGGGGCATTAGCTTGGGATCTGAGACCCACAGAGGACACCAGGTGGCTGGAATGACAAAGTCACGTTGTATAAGCCCCGTCTTCAGTATTTCCATTCCCGCTCACCTCCTCTTCCTCTCACTTCGCCCTGCTGAGTGACCTATGGATAACCCAGAGCATTTTACCGTCCTGGGGGTATGAACAAGACAACATCCCGGCTGAGCCCCAGGAAACTCTCCCAGTAGCCTTTCTGTCCAGGACTTCACTGGCCTGCTTTGTGAAGGTCAGCTAACTCTGTGCTGCGATTGCTCAAGTGACTGCACTTCCATAACTGGTGTATTCATACAGGATTTGGCACTTTACTTTCTTCTGCTGCTGTTAACGTTGATTGCAGAAGGGAGAGGAAAAGTCCTCACTTAGTTAACAAAAGATCAGAAAAAGACACATCAGGCTGGACCGCCTGGCTCACAACTATAATTCCAATACTTTAGGAGGCCACAGTCAGAGGATTGAGACCAGGAGTTCAAGACCAGCCTGGCCAACATAATGAGAACCCATCTCTACAAAAAAAATTAGCCTGTCATGGTGGTGCACACCTGAAGTTCAAACTGCACTGGCGGGTGAAGTGGGGGGCTCACTTGAGGCCAGGAGGCCGAGGCTGCAGTAAGCCAAGATCATGCCACTGCGCTCCAGCCTGAGGAAAGAGTGAGACCCTGCTCAAAAACAAAAACAAACAATTTTTTTAAAGAAGAGGGCACATTAGGTACAAAATTTCTAAAAGTTATATTCTCCATGAAAGAGGTTAAAAAAAAGTATTGAATGAATGACTATTCCCAAGTTTCATAGGAAATGTTCCTGGAGTTCTTGATGATATCTCCCTCCACGAAGTTGTTGCCAATTGTGTAAATCAACAGAGCAGCTGTTTATTTCCAGCTCACAGTCCTAGTTACCAAGAAAACTTCTGAGGTCAGAGGTGGTAGGCCTTTGCTCAAGGCCAAGTCCATAATATGTGTCTTGTTTTTCAGGCTTAGAGTCCACTAACAGTTGAAAGTCAAACTTTTCCCTCACCGTGCTAGAAAGAAGTCTGGTAAATGTAATCTGAGAAAGTTTCGTGGATGACTTGAGGGACTGAACTTTTGCATTCATCATGTAGCAGGAACTTGTTGTTGAGTGTGTATTTTGAGCCGATCCCTCTGCTAGATGCTATGTATATAGCCATGGACAGCAATCAAACATGTCCCTACCTTCAGGGCGCTTTCTTGAGGAATTGAGGGAAGAAGGAAGGGAGACATTAAACTGAGGATCACATAAATAATTATAGTTGACCTAAATGCTGCAAAAGTATGGGGTATCACGGAGGCATATAACTGCACACCTAACAGATGATTAAATGGAAACACAGGACGTAGGTACTTTGTCCCCAGTAATAAAGTCTCTGGGGGGTCTCCCCTGAAGGATTTGCAGACATTCTCTCTCCCCTCTCTCTCAAAAATGGTAGATACATCTTTCTGCCCCTCCACGAGCCAAAAGTACTTGAAGCAAATCTTCAGACTGTCATGGTGGTGCACACCTGAAGTTCAAACTACTCTGGAGGTTGAGGAGGGGGAATCACTTGAGCCCAGGATTTGGGGCTGTGCCCAGGTAACATAGGATCCCCTGAGGGGATCCTAGAGCCCCCTGGAGTGAGAGAAAGGTGCTCTTGGAAAGAGTAAGCAGCAGAAGCAGGTTTCCAGGGCTGGGATTAGAAAATAAGGCTCTAACCACCTCACACCTATTAGGATGGCTACTATGAAAAAAATAAAAGGTAACAAGTGTTGGTGGGATGTGGGGAAATTGGAATCCTTGTCCACTGTTGGTGGGAATGTAAAATGGTGCAGCTGTGATGGAAAACAGTATGGAGGTTCCTCAAAAACTTAAAACTAGAACTACCAGATGATTCAGCATTTAACTAAAAGAATTGAAATTAAGATATGGTAGAGATATTTGCACTCCCATGCTCACTGCAGAATCATCATTATACTATTGTAGTCAAGATGTGGAAACAGCGTAAATGCCCATCAACAGATGAGTCAATAAATGTAATAAGAGGATGGGTGAGGTGGCTCATGCCTATAATCCTAGCATTTTGGAAGGTTGACGTGGGTGGATCACCTGAGGTCAGGAGTTCGAGACCAGCCTGACCAACATAATGAAACCCTGTCTCTACTAAAAATACAAAAATTAGCCAGATATGGTGGTGGGCACCTGTAATCCCAGCTACTTGGGAGGCTGAGGCAGAAGAATCGCTTGAACCTGGGAGGCAAAGGTTACAGTGAGCCAAGATAGCATTGCTGCACTGCCTGGGTGACAGAACAAGACTCTGTCAAAAAAAAAAAAAAAAAGTGGTAAGAATATAAATGGAATGTTATTCAGCCTTGAAAAGGAAAATCCTGCCATACATGACAACATGGATGAACTCTGAGGACATTATGCTAAGTAAAACAAACGAGTCTCAGAAAGACAAATACTACATGATTCCACTTACATGATGTATCTAAAATAGTCAAACTCATATAGGATGTTGGTTGGCAGGGGCTGCAAGGGGTTCAGGGAATGGTAGCTGTTATTCAGTGGGTATAAAATTTCAGTTATACAAGATGAGCAAGTTCTAGAGATCATCTGTCATTCCACATTACGAGTATAGTCATCAATACTGTATTGTACACTTAATAATTTGTTAAGGTAGATTTTATGTTAAGTGTTTCTATCTGGCTGTTCTTGCATTGTTGTAAATAAACACCTGAGACTGGGTAATTTATAAAGAAAAGAGGTTTAAATGGTTAACAGTTCTGCAGGCTTTACAGGAAGCATGGTGCCGACATCTGCTAGGCTTCCAGGAAGGCCTCAGGGAGCTTTTACTCATGGTGGAAGGTGAAGCAGGAGAAGGCATGTCACCTGGCAAGAGAGGGCGCAAGAGAGCGCGAGTCAGGAGGAGGAGGCACCACACATTAAATGACCAGATCTCGGAGAACTCACTCACTATCTCAAGGACACCACCAAGCTATGAGGAATACACCCTCGTGACCCACACAGCTCCCACCAGGCCCCACCTCCAACGGTGGGGATTACATCTCAACATGAGATTTGAGTGGGGACAAATATTCAGACTATAGCAGTGCTCTTACTACAATTTTAAGAAAATAAGACTGTAGATTGGGATTGACAACTGTGGCCTGTGGGTCAAATTCAGCCAGCTGCCTGTTTTTGTTGGAACACAACCACACTGATTCATTTCATTATTGTCCATGGCTGCTTTTGCACTCAAATGTTAGTGCTGAGTAGTTGCAGCAGGGTCAGTATAATCCACAAAGCTTTCTGAAATTCCTGTGTACCCTGCACGAGGGTGTCAGTGGCTGGTCCCTGTGTGATCTCCACATTTCTGCTCTTAATATTCTCCAGTTGTAAAACCTGAAATGTTTCCCTATTGCCCATTGGTCTGTCACTCAGTCCACAGACTGGGCTTAGCCTTACATGTCACAGTTCTAATTCATGTGCTCTTGTTTCTATGTTCACTACAGAATTCACTAGATATGTGGCTATTTAAATAAGTAATCACATCTGGCCTTTTACAAAGAGAACTTTCCCAACACCCACTTTCTTTCGACTCTTCTGGGCTCTTATCACCACACCAGAATGACTTAACGCTTTTACCTGGATTGCTTTGGAAGGAGGAAGGTAAATGCAGAAATATCATGTGCTAAGAACATCAGAGTTGACAAGAGCGGTGGCTCACACCTGTAATTCCAGCACTTTGGGAGGCCAAGGCAGGCTAGGGTGATCAGGAGTTTAAGACCAGCCTGGCCAATATGGTGAAACCCTGTCTCTACTAAAAATACAAAAATTAGCCAGGCATAGTGGTGCACCCCTGTGATCCCAGCTACTCGGAGACTGAGGCAGAAGAATCACTTGAGCCCAGGAGGCAGAGGTTGCAGTGAGCCGAGATTGCACCACTGCACTCCAGCCTGGGCAATAGAGCAAGACTCTGCCTCAAAAGAAAAAACAAAATAAAACAAAACAGAAAAAGAACATCAGAGCCCACTCATAAGCACCTACTGTAATCCAGGCTCTATTTTGAAAATAGTGCATTTAGTCATCACATCAACTTCATAAGGCAGGAATGATCATCCTCATTTTACAAGTCAGAAAACGGAGACTCCGAGATGTAAAGTGCCAAAGTTCAAATTCATATTTGAACTTAGAACTCTCTGCCTGTGTACTTTGTCACTGCATCCAGCTTCCTACATTATCTGCTGCTTAAACATTTGTATAGAATGAGAAGAATTCCATCACTTTAAAAAGGCAATAATCAGTAGGAACAAGATCAAGTGAGTGTATCCTGCACATCAAACAGTATCAGGCTGCCCCTGTAGCCTGATGTCACTGTGTGGATTTCTGGGAGCCTTGGAATGCTGGAGGTTCAGCCACTGTTGGGTTGGAATTTTTGAATTCTTGTAGTTGTGCGCTGCAGTAAGGGGGTGGGGGACCCTTCGGAGGAAAGTTTACAGTATTACAAGGCCATCAAAGACCTAGTTGCTCCCTACCCATCTATTATTACCCTGACAACCACATTACAAACATTCATGCTTCTCATTCAGAAGAGGGAACCAGGATTGTGAGGCAGTTCTGGAAATCATACCAACAAAGCACAGTTACAAAACCGGAGTGTGTTTAATTTAAACAAGAGAAGACCTGCTGGAAGCATGCTAGCTGTGCATTACGTCCTCAGGAAGCCCTGCCATATCAAGAAGGGAGCAGCCTTCAGTGTGTTCTCTCAGAGGTAGGAATGAAGATCCACACAGATGTCCCAGCTCACAATGGTTCGACTTATGATTTTGCCTATAATGATATAAAAGCTATATGCATTTATTTGAAACTGTACATCTAGTACCCACACAACCATTCTGCTTTTCACTTTCAGTACAGTAGTCAATAAACTACATGAGATATTCAACACTTTATTATTATAAATAGGCTTTGTGTTAGATGATTTTGCCCAAAGGTTGGCTCATGTTTAAGTGTTCTGAGCATGCTTAAAGTAGGCAAGGCTAGGCTGTGATGTTAGGTAGGTTGGCTGCATTAAGGGCGTTTTTGACTGAAAATATTTTCAACTTATGATGGGTTGAACACATAACCCCGTTGTAAGTCAAGGAGCATCAGCAGTTTGGAAGTAAAACAGAGGCCAATTTTGGCTCAAAAGTTGAAAAGATATTACAAAAACTGGAAATAGCAAGCAATAAAATGAGCTATTGAGCAGACGAGCCCATGGAACTCTAGAGTTATCCAAGCAAGACATTTCTCACGATGCTGTGGCATGGGTGGGTTTCTGAAACATACAAAATGCGAGACTAGCTACTGCTAATCCAAAAGCCGTAGTCCCTCCAACCCAAAGAGCCCACCATTGTATAAACAAAGAGACTTCCCTAAGGATCACACTGGGAACATCAGTGGCCTGAATCAAATTTGTCTGTCCTAAGTCTTTCTACATCCTAATCACAACATCTCAAGCAAATATCACAACTGAAAGCCCGTGCACATTTCCAACCAAACCCCAGTCACCTCGGGTTATAATCCAGGACTGAGTATTTTTGACATAAACATAAGAAATATCTTCCAGGCTGGGTGCAGTGGCTCACGCCTGTAATCCCAGTACTTTGGGAGGCCAAGGCAGGCGGATCACTTGAGCTCAGGAGCTTGAGATCAGCCTGGGCAACAGGACGAAAACCTGTCTCATAAAATAAAAAAATTAGCCGGGTGTGGTGGCACAAACCTGTAGTTACAGCTACTCGGGAGGCTAAGGCAAGAGGATCACTTGAGCCCAAGAGGCAGAGATTAGAATCCAAGAGCATGCCACGGCACTCCAGCCTGGGTGATGGAGCAAGACCCTATCTCCAAACAAAACAAAACAAAATCTTTCAGTTTGTCAGGTAAAACAGTAAGATCTCTGGCTTTGGAGTAGGCAGCAAGAAGTGAGTGATCAAAATAATAACATTAACTAATATTTCCACTCTACTTTGCTGTTTACAAGGAGATCCATGATTCAACTGATCTTCACAACGGCCCTGCAGAGGAAACAAGACATGTTAGATGTTAGCCATTAGCATCCGTTTGTAGAGTAAAAGATGGCCTGGTTCCCCACAGTTGCAAAGCTAATAAATTGTGACACTGACTCAAACCCAAACTTCTCCCTTCACATGGCTGAAGACCTAATGAGTGACGCCTTGAAGACAGTAGGGGTCACACTGGTGGACACCATTTTAATCATTGCCCTGCAGAGACTAGCTAAGAATTCAGAATTTTTACTTCAAATTTGTTCACAGTCTTTGCAATGAAGGGGGGTCATTTGGGCACATGAACCTTGGCAAAAGTGAATGTATTGCTGAGAATGTCATGCACTTAGAGTATGCACTGTTTATGAGACTAGTGCTTAAAGTATTAGAATGTGTTTCACATCCTGAGGACGCATTCAGATTGAGAGACTAGATACTCCAGGAGATAATTATCAAGATTCATGCCATTTAAATATAGGTTGTCTTCACTGTTCATTGCTCACATGAGTGGTACTGGATTTTATATCCTGTTTTCTCATCAGGTCTGGACTGAATCACCTCCTCTTCTGTCACAACACTTGCCTTTGGAGGCTCCGAGAAGAGAAACCATGAGCAAATGACAGGTAGCCTACGTGCTGATTAGAGGCTGTTTGCACAGTCACTTGGAGAAAGCCTTGGGTGCTGCTGGGGTTCTATAGCGTGATTAATGGGCCTGTAAATAACTGGAGATAGCATCTTTGCTTCTAAAACTGAAAAACATCCCTCATCAGAAACAGGCCTGCCAGCATTTAAGGCAATCAAAGCTTTGAGGTAAAGAATTGCTCAAATAGCTATAGGGTAGGGAAGGGGAGATAATTCCAGGCAGAGGAGCCATTTGAGTAAAGGCAGGAAGGCATGAAAATGAAAGGCCTTTTCTACTTAACCAAAGCACAGAACATGTACAGGTGAGCATCACGGGGCTGAACAGAAGACACTCCTACCAGCTGTTGTGGTCATTGATGACTAAAATCATAAATGTCTTTAGAAAAAGTGACACTAAGAAATGCATGTTTTGTGTTTAAAATTCTGCTCTAAAGCTTCATAAATAATTTTAAAGCTTCTGGTGCTCAGTGTTCTCCTTTCAGGAATATGGGTTATGTGGTTCATCTCCCTTAGTCCCCATTGCAGCTAGGGGACAAGTGAGATGCTCTCATCAGATCTCACCACTGAATACAGAGCAACAGCCTGGGCGAAATCCATCTTTTACAAGTTCATTTCCCTACATATTTTCTCTCACAGTTATGGACTCTCCAGACGGGTCAATTTAAGATGATAAATGCACAGTTCTTACTTCCCTATTCCAAACTGTTACTGGCTGCTGAATGACTGTCCCAGTGGCTCCCAAAGAGTGGTCCTTGGACCATCATAATCTGGGGACTTGTTAGAAATATAGGTGTGGTGGCTCATGCCTATAATCCCAGCACTTTGGGAGGTTGAGGTGGGCAGATTGCTTGAGCCCAGATGTTGGAAACCAGCCGGAGCAACATAGCAAAACCACCCCCCCTAAAAAAAAACCCACAAAAATTAGCCAGGCATGGTGGCACACACTCGTAGTCCCAGCTACTTGGGAGGCTGAGGTAGGAGGATCACTTGAGCCTGGGAGGTGGAGGTTGCAGTGAGCTGAGATCATGCTGCTGCACTCCAGCCTGGGTGATAGAGCGAGACCCTATCTCAAAAGAGAAAACAATAAAGAAATGCAAATTCTTGGGCCCCACCCTGGAGCCACTGAATCAGAAGCTCTGTGGGTAAGCCCAGCAAGCTGTGTGTTAACAAGCCCTCATGTACAGGTGATTCTGGTGCATATTTAAGTTTGACAAATTCTGAGCTACGGCATTAAGTACCCTCTGGAGCTTGCCATCTGAGAGATTTTGTGTTCAGTCCTTACGGTGTCATCAGCATTACTGAGAGCATGGAGGTCACAAAGAGGAACAAACAGCACCCATCCCTTTAAAAGATTTCCGAGGAGGCCACAACATTACTCTTCCCATTCAGATCCCTGAGGTTGGCCAATGCCATACTCTGCACACACAACATTCCTCTCCTTTCCCATCGCCCCAACTCTGTTCACTCCCCTGTGTTATGTGTGTGTCAGTTATCCTAACCACCCCATCACACTGTGATTCTGAGAGCAAGAACGACAGTTTTTTTCTTCTTTATGTAATCTTTATTTCCTGTGCCTATCAAACCTGGGAAACAATTAATGGTAAAACCACAGGGTCTTTGATTCCTGATTCTCCACCCCGTCACCACCGGGTTATTAGAAGTTCAAGCTCCACACTGGGTCCCCACTATTCCCAAATATGCTCCATGACTACACTGCTCAAGAGAATTATGAAGCCGGGCACAGTGGCTCATGCCTGTAATCCCAGCACTTTGGGAGATCAAGGTGGGACAATCACTTGAGTTCAAGAGTTTGAGACCAGTCTGGGCAACATGGTGAAACTCCATCTCTACAAAACTTAGCCAGGCATTATGGCACATGCCTGTAGTCCGAGCTACTCAGGAGGTTGATGTGGGAGGACTGCTTGAGCCCAGGAGGTTGAGGCTGCAGTGAGCTGTGACTAATAAAAAGAAAAAAAAAAAGGCTGGCCACAGTGGCTCATGCCAGTAATCCCAGCACTCTGGAAGGCCGAGGCAGACAGATCGCCTGAGATCAGGAGTTCCAGAGCAGCCTGGCCAACATGGTAAAACCCCATCTCTACTCAAAATATAAAAACTAGCCAGGTGTGGTGGCGGGTGCCTGTAATCCCAGCTACATGGGAGGCTGATGCAGGAGAATCACTTGAATTTGGGAGGCAGAGGCTGCAGTGAGCTGAGACTGTGCTGCCGCACTCCAGCCTGGGTAACAGAGCAAGACTCCATCTCAAAAAAAAAAAAAAAAAAAAGTAGAGAGAGAGAATTATGGTCCCTCACTGCTTCCCCTAGTGAAAAGAGGAGACCAACAGAGCCCACTGCAGCAGAGACCGAGGCCTTGCCTCCCACTGGCCTGTTGCTCACCCTGTCTCACAGCTTTTGCTCCTGTTGTTCCTTGTAGAAGGGGAAGCATCTCTTTTGACCAGTGATGATGGTTCCTGAGTCCTATAAAACTCCTCCCATCTCCGAAAGAACTCTGATATTTTCAACACCTGTGAAAAGATGGGGAAAAAAAGAAATCTGGCATTTACAGCTCTTCAGATGACTGAGGCATTCTCAGAACTAGACAAGACAGTATTGAATAATGCCTTCCAATGTCTTACTCCTACCAACCGTGAGCTGGTTGTTCAAGGTCAGGATAAACAGGGATGTAAGTTTCTTCCACCCCATGATCAGTTCCTTCTCCATGTAGGGTAGCAGGATCATCCATGGTCTCGCCTCTTGGTATACAATTATGAATATACATGAAAATTTTACAATCCTAGGACTCAACTTAAGTTTCAGAGTTATTTTCTCTTTTTCTTTTTTTCAGAAAAATCTTAGGAGATTCTCAGTAAAAGATAAGTGCTAATGGCCTTTCCTGATGGCCTAGAGTTTCTGGAGAGGTGGATCCTCACGACATTGCTTGTCTGTGGTGCCTATCATGGCACTTTCACCATAAAAGGGAAATGTCTGACAAGCAAATAAATGCATTATCCAAAAATTCACCTCACCTTGGAAAATGCAAAGCAAAGCCCAGAAGAGAAGGGCCATAGAGGTAGTTGGTACGAAAAAGTGAGTAGAAGGAAGCTGGGCAGGCTCCTGCCTGGGCAGTGCATAGTCAGATGGGCAACAGGCATGTAGGCGGAGGTTGGAGGCCTGAGGCCTGGGCAGGTGGAAAAGGGCATGTGAAGAAAACTGATATATTGGGGCTGAAAGAGGAAAACAATAACATGGAAAAATGAGACAGGAAAAGAAAAAAAATAGTCACCATGGGAAGATGCCAAATATCTATTTTGCCCAGACTGCAGCTAGCTCAACAGAGAGGACCAGGGTGGAGAAGTTTCAGTATAAATGAGCAAGAAAATGATCTAGGATTTCTATGCAAATGACTCTGTCCTCCAAAGACAGACAGAAGGTAAGAGTCTGTGTCACCTACATATCTAAGAATCCACTGTGGAGGTCCTAGTCTTAGTTCTAGTCTGCATTGTCCATCCTCTCTGGATCCCACGAGACGTATGAGTGTTTATCATATTTCATCTAAGAGAGCGCAGCTGCCTCCCTATCTGGAGTATACACTTGTTCTTGGCAAGAGCAACATCTTGCAATAAGTTTTCAGCCATCGCAACACCTAGAAGGGTGCGACACTTGCTGATTGGACTACAGTCAGAGGTGAAAGCCAGAAAGGTGGTGCAGACTTTCCAATCAGCCTTGCAGGAGACAGCACTAATTTTGCCACCCTAAAAACCTAGTCCAAAGGCTATCTCTGTCCACTAAATATTCTCACCAGGCTGTTCAGATGAGACAGTCAATGAAGTGCCCCTTCAGACTTAATCTAACAACTATTCTGAGTACTCACAATGTGTCAGGCACTTTGATGGCCCCGGGGCTATAGTGAGAAGACACACAGTCCACAGTTCTTGACGCTCGCAGTCTGTTGTGAAAGATACACATTAAACAGGAAATTACATGCATGATGAGGGTTGCCAAAGTATCCTCGGAAGTGCTCAGAAATCCAGAGATTTTACTTCAGGGTGGTTGATTCTTTGCTATGGTAGCATGTTGGCATCTTCTCTGCTTACCTCAGGGGTAATACATATGGCAAAACAGGTCATATTTCCCTCTTGAGACTGGAAGGCAAAAGCTTAGGTTGCTCTACCAACCACCGGCTGCTTGGTAAAATAGAAACAAGAGCAGCAGTAAGCCAGGAAATAGAGGGCCCTAGCCTTCTGATATGTGCAAGGCGTCTATAACCTGGGAGGTCGTCATACAGGCCAGAAAGTGTTCTCCCAAGTGGCAACTCCACTTCATGTCAACTCCAGTAACACCTGGAAAACTGTGGGCACCATCTTCCTCCACCCGCCACCACAGACAGAAAAGAATTCTGGAGTAAAAGAAGAGGGTCTCTGAGCGGTGGCACCCCTGTGCTTAACTTTTCAAAACAGGAGGGCCATGTCCAAGTTCTTACTCCTACTGTACAAGAAATAAGGCTATGGATTGGAAGCAACAGAGCATGAGGCAGCAGGGAGAAATGAAAGTAGAACGTGTGAAAGGCTCCAGGGGAGTATAAATATAGCTATTTGGGGACAATTAGTGAAAGGGACAAAGGGACAACCCTGTGTATCTCTACTGCCTTGAGGGTATCACTGAGCTGCAGTGTTATCCTACAGTCTCCTGTACTGACCGTACCAAGTCATGAAAATAAAAATATTACATTAAATATGTCACTTTTTTTTTGAGATGGAGTCTTGCTCTGTCACCAGGCTGAAGTGCAGTGGCACGATCTTGGCTCACCGCAACCTCTGCCTCCGAGGTTCAAGTGATTCTCCTGCCTCAGCCTCCCTAGTGGCTGGGACTACAGGCATGTGCCATCACGCCCAGATAATTTTGTATTTTTAGAAGAGACGGGATTTCACCAGGTTAGCCAGGATGGTCTCAATCTCCTGACCTTGTGATCCGCCCACCTTGGCCTCCCAAAGTGCTGGGATTACAGGCTTGAGCCAGCATGTCTGGCCTAAATATGACACATTTAAAAAAAACAAGGCTGCTGGGAGTGGTGGCATGTGCCTGTAGTCCCAGCTACTCGGGAGGCTGAGGTGGGAGGATCGCTTGAGCCCAGGAGTTCTGGGCTGTAGTGCGCTATGCCAATCGGGTGTCCGCACTAAGTTCAGCATCAGTATGGTGACCTCCCGGGGGC
>CAUYLG010041603.1:0-87929 GCA_963573385.1 Cacajao melanocephalus | reverse complement strand
TGATTGTGTTGTGGTTTGCCTTGCTTAACAAATATTTTTTTTTTTTTTTTTTTTTTTTTTTTTTTTTTTTTGCGATGGAGTCTCATTCTGTCACCCAGGCTAGAGTGCAGTGGCACGATCTCAGCTCACTGCAACCTCTGTCTCCGAGGTTCAAGCAAGTCTTCTGCCTCAGCCTTCCGAGTAGCTGGGATTACAGGTGTACACCACCATGCCCGGCTAATTTTTTCTATTTTTAGTAGAGATGGGGTTTCGCCATGTTGGCTAGGCTGGTCTCAAATTCTTGACCTCATGATCCGCCTCGGCCTCCCAAAGTGCTGGAATTACAGGTGTGAGCCACTGCACCTGGCTGGCTGAAGAAATCTGTATGGGGCTCCTCAACAGTTAGGTTACTTTTTTTCTCCCTTTCATGCTCTGTGCTTTTAAAGGAAATCACTAGATTCAGCCCACAGTTGAGGACTGAGCAGTTTTCTCTCTCAAAGGTGGAGCAACCACATAAATTACTTGGAATTCTTCTGCATGGGAAATTTCTCTCTTCTCCCTCAGTTATGTATTAATTCAATCATTTATGTGTGTCCGTTTAGACTCATGAATATTTACTTTATATAATACTTTGGGCTATAATCTAATACTGTCATATTTATTTAGCTAGTTTTGCTAAAATTCTTAGCTTTAGCCATCAAGAGCTCTTTCAGTTGGCTCCTGTGTCCCTTTGACGTACTCCCTCATTGTAGGGGGTGTTTTGCTTGTTTGAGCTTTTCCTTACATTTTGACATGGTAAGATGTTCTAGGCTCATTTCATCTGTTTACTGCCTTAGTCCTACAATCAGCATTTCTCCATGGAGCCCTGGTTCCTTTAATCGAAGAATAATTTTAGAATCCAAGATCTAGCAGAAAGGCATATGATATGGTTTGGCTCTGTATCCCCACCCAAATCTCACCTTGAATTGCAATAATCCCACATGTCATGGGAGGGACCTAGTGGAAGGTAACTGAATCATGGGGGCAGTTTTTCCCATGCTGTTGTTGAGATAGTGAATAAATCTCACAAGATCTGATAGTTTGATAAAGGAGAGGTCTCCTGCACAAGCTCTCTCTTGCCTACCTCCCTGTAAGATGTGACTTGCTCCTCATTCACCTTCCACCATGATTATGAGGCCTCCCCAGCCATGTGAAACTGTGAGTCAGTTAAATGTCTTTCCTTTACAGATTGCCCAGTCTTGGTGTGTTTTTATCAGCAGGGTGAGAATGGACTAATACAACATGCTTGTTGCTACTGAGGTATCATTGCTTCTAGACTCTCACAGCTGACAGAGCAAGGAAATATCTATGTGTATGCAACCCATGTGTGTATACATACAGTCTCTATAATATTTCTATGCAATGCTTCTTTAGTTTTACTTTTTTGGTTTTAAAAAATAACTTGTTGAAATGGATGTTTAGATTCTTGATTTGAAAACTTTCTTATTTTTTTTTAATGTCTGTATTAAGGGCTATGAAATCTCTAAGCATATCATTAGTTATATCCTACAAATAGTTAAATTATAAAGTATTTTGAACTGCATAATAATTAAAAATGCATGTTTAATTATTATACAGTTCAAAATACTTTATAATTTTTATTCTGATTTATTCTGTGACCCATGGGCTATTTAGAATTACATTTGTAAATTTTCTAATTTATGCAAATTTTATAGTTATGTACTTTATAATTAATTTATAGTTTTATAGCTTAATTGTATTATACTCAGAGAACATACTCAATGATTGCAGTAGTTTTAAATTGTTAGATATTTGCTTTATGATATAGCTTATTGTCAATTTTTATAAACGTTTTGTGTGTGCTTGAAAAAAATATGTATTCTGTGGTTCTTCAATGCAATGTTTTATGTGTGCATATTAATCCTATTTTCCAAAGATGTTATTGCAATATCCTAAATCTTTATTGAATTTTTATCTGCTTGTTCTATTGGTTATCAAGAGTTATATTAATTTCTCCCTTGTAATTGTGGACTTGTCTTTTTCTCTGTGGCTCTGTCAAGTTTTGCATTATATTTTATGAGACTGTGCTGTTAGGTATATGCAAATTGTGAATAGTTATAGCTTTCTGATGAATTGAAGCATAATATTACATGTCTTTTTTGTCATTTGTAATGCTTTTTGGTCTTAAAGTATGCCTTATCTGATGTAAATATAACTTTCTTTTTATAGTTTTTGAACAGTGTATCTTTTATTTTCATTCTCTTTGTGAACTTATATTTTATTTGCTCACCCATTTTTATATTTTATTTGCTCACCCATTACTGAGCTTTTCTGCCTTGGTATTCTGACAGTACTTTTCTTTTAATCGGGTCATTTACCCATTTACATAAAATATATTTAGGTTTAACACTACCATCTTATTCGATGCTATTTGTCCCTCCTGTTTTATGTTCTCTTCTCTCTCCTTTCTCACTTTCTTTTAGATGAATTGGGAATTTTTGTTATTCCATCTTCCTCCTTTTTAGCTTGCATATTACACATGTGTAAACAATTCTTTTAATGTATAACCTAGAATAGCAGCCTGTGAATTACAGGCCATGGGAAAAATTCAGCACATTACCTGTTTTTATATGGCCGATAAGAAGAATATCTCATAGCATCTGTAAATTAAATTAAATTCAAATGTCATTGTTTACAAGTAATGTTTTATTAGAAATTTTGTTGTCTTTTGCAACTACATAATCTGTATATATCAAAGATTTTCCAAAACGGGAAACTAAAACACAGTATAGAAAATAATCGAATAGAAATTATAAAAATTTCTATAGGTTCGTATGAATCCTAATTTCAGATATTTCTATTAATCAAATGATTTTTTTGTTTTCATTGATCACCCTTATAATAAATAATGTTAGGCATCATACATTATAGATATTATACACTAATTATATAATTTTAATATATAAACATATGCAAAAAATACTACACTTTAATTTTTGAGTTTCAGGAGACTAACTTTGAAAATAGGATTTCCATGCTTTAAAGTATGAAAATGAATAAATAAATCTAACCAACTAACTTGAGCTAAAGAAAAAAAAATAATGTTGGTTCCATATGTTAGCACAGCAAATAATCCATGAACACTGTACTGTAAGCCTTCCTGGGCCTTAACCCAAAGCAGACATGGATAAGAATGTCAAGATTATTTGGGGTATATTCAGCAATCCTTAAAGCAGAGGTTTCCAGCAGGTAACTTGTGGGTCAGATACACTTTGCCTTTACATTGTGTTAAGCCTTCCTGTGTTTGTTGCCAGCATTTAAAAATTGGAATATTTTATCTGGAACAAAATTTACATTTCTGACTTTTCTTAAAACATGGGCAGAAGTGTGCCAGCATATCTCACACAGCAATACTGGGTTGAAGCTTAGTAGATGTTGTCATCTGTATTGAATCCTATGGCAGCCATAACGAAGTACCCCAAGCTGGGTGGTTTAAATAACAGAACCGTATCATCTCAGCTCTGAAGGTTAGAAGTCCAAGATCAAGATGTCAGCAGGGCTGGTCCCTTCTTTGGCTGTGAGAGGGAATCTGGTCTATGTCTCTCTCCAAGCTTCTGATGGTTTTCTGGCAATCCTTAGAGATCATTGGCTTGTGGTTGCATTATGTTAACCTTTGCATTCATGTTTCATCTGGCATTATCCCTGTGTGCATGTCTGTGTTTACGTTTCCCCTTTTATTTTATTAAAATTTATTTTTGAGATGGAATCTCACTCTGTCATCCAGGCTGGAGTGCATTGGTGCAATCCTGGCTCGCTGCAACCTCTGCCTCCTGGGTTCAAGTGATTCTTATGCCTCAGCCTCCTGAGTAGCTGGATTACAGGCATATGCCACCATGCCTGGTGAAGTTTTGTATTTTTAGTAGAGATGGGATTTCACCATGTTGGCCAACCTGCTCTCGAACTTTTGACTTCAAGTGATCTGCCTGCTTCGGCCTCCCAAAGTGCTGGGATTATAGGCGTGAGCCACCACACCCCGCCTACACTTCCCCCTATTATAAGGACCCTAGTCATATTGGCTAAGGGGTTCACCCTCCTCTACTATGACCTCATCATAAGTAATTACATTTGCAACAACCCTATTTTCATATAAAGCCACATTCTTGTGTATTGGGAATTAGAACTTCACCATATAAATTTGGATTGACACAATTCAATCCTTAACACCCTTTAGAAGGGTCATGGGACATGCGTTCCCTCATTCCCCACAATTGCCATTTGATAGAGTGTTCATTCCTGTCCCATTAAGATATTCAAGTTTGTGTATCTTGTCCTAAATCCCATAGGTTTAGGAGGCTGTATATCTGACAGATAGACCTAAATATTAGGAAATCATAAGATCATAGGACGTCAGAGAAGGGAAGGACCTCTGAGATTAACTATTGTCACCCTCTTGCCCTACTGCAGGGGAGCAAATCTAAGAAATGCTCTCACTGGTCTTTTCCAAAATCGTTCTCATAATGGTGCCTAAAATTCTTATTATTTACCTAAGATTTTTAAAAATTCCATTGCATTAAATTTATTTGAAAAGGGAGACAAGTTTGACAAAGCTGTCTTTTCAGTTCTACAACACAGTATACAAATACCTTTCCTTGTAACTGTTCTTAGAAACTGGCTTGTGGCATTTGGTTTACCCTGTAGGGCCTTAGTATTTCTGTTTGTTTGTTTATTAGAGTATTTGCACTGGATGCTTTGTTCTTTAGAAAATAAAGGGGCTTTCCAAGTAAATAGGGCCACTGTGTACAAATTAGAGCTCAGGAAGGATGTTTCTCAGTAGTTCAGCTGCTTCATAGGCCACTTAACATACAGCATGGGTAAACATGAGTTCCCATCTACAAAGGATTCTTCTAAATTTATAGCTTCTAAACAGCCATTGATTTTGCTGCCATATGGGTCACAAGAGGCAGGCTGATAAATCTTTCATCCGCAGTGGATTATGCTTTCCCATATGTATGTTTATTTTCAGAATCCATGTGTATTTCAGCTAGGGTATGATTGATCTTCCTCAAAAACTACGCAAGTGCATAAGAAGGAATTAATAATATCCTATACCTACCTGCTCTTGATAAATTCTGACTCCTTAGGTATTAGGAAAGAATCCAAGGAGATCCTGTTTCTGCATATCATCCTTTATTACAAATTACTATAAAAGTTGGTGAATAAGAAAGTTTGACCTTTAAGCAGCCAGCAGTTTGCATCCAAATCAGCCAGTAGTGATGAGGCCTTAATCCAAAGCCATTATGAAACTCCTATTTCCCCCCATCCCCAGAAGTTTGTCTTTTTCTTCTAAAACTACATTGATAGTAAATGAATTTTCATCATTATTTAATAATAGCCTAAATCACTCCCTTAAGGTATTTGCCAATTTAGATCTGTTACATGGTAAATATTAAATCACAGAGTTTTCTGCTCAACACATTTGTCACTGACTGTAATTTGCATGGCATAACCTGAATGTAATTTCAAATATTTGGTACAATAAATAGAATGAGAATCAGATTACAGCTGCTTAAAGGACAGCACAAGTCATATAATTGCTAATGTACTGATTCTTCCATGTATTTTGACATTTTGTATTAGGTGGCTCTCTCTTTTTTGTTATTAAGAATGAATTTAAAATGTCTTGCAGTACAAATTTTATAGTTTTCCAAGTGCTTTCATGTTTCTTGTTTCAAGATTTTTCAAAATGAATAGGAGCTATAGGAAATAGATGGCGCTATTTCCATTTTCTAGAGGAAACTGAGGCTTAAGCCAGTTAGTGACTTGTCTCTGGGATACAACCTGTTGAGGACAGAGCTGGGCTCAGGCTCCGGTTTTGTGCCCTCCAAGTACAATGTTCTTTCTTCTATACTATGTTGCTTCTAAAAGTGTTGTGCTTGGGTATTTTTTTTTGTTTACCCCATCATTTTAACAAGCCCCACTCCAGGGCACTTTAAAACTCTGCCATGCACTGTATTTGCAGTCCCTGATTTACTATTTCAAAGTAACCCATTCAGTTGTGTGCTGAAATTTACTCTATGGTAAGTCTGACTCATATAAACCAGTGCCTGAGATATTACCTCCAAGGGTCACTGGTCACCAAAGACTTATGTACTCTATCCTTGATCAAGCTGAGAGGTGAGTTTGATATGGAGTTTCAGTGAGAAAGAAGCTACCCTTTATCTGTAGCTCAGGACACTTGCAAATTGTCTTGCTCATCTTTGTACCTTTCCTCTGTAGCTGCTTCAAAAGGACAAATTAAATTCCTACAAGAACATCTTTAAATAAACTATACTTGTGTTGGCACCCTTGCATTTATGTAGAAATTAAAGGAAGACAGTATTTTTGCTACAGAAATAACTTCTTAATAATAGGTGGATATGAACTAATTGCCTTCAAGGCTTTGCATGTGGTAGCAGGAATTATTACATTAATTGTACACTTTGGCTGCTGGCTTGGGCATACTTGGATAAGGGCTCATCCACCAGGAGATCCCCACAGTTCTCATCTTTCCAAATAGATGACCTTGATGCTTCCTTTGGATTGAGTATTAGAATGGTATAGGCCCTCTCCCAATAAACTGGTAAGATTTGCATTTAGCAATAATAACAATAATAACTGTGTTTACTGAGATTTGCTTTGCCAAGCATTGGGCTAGGTGCTTTCTATGCAGTAGTGCACAAACTCTGAAGCAAAACTACCTGAGTTTGAATCCTTCCCCCTCTGCTGACTAGACGTTTAACTGTATTTGAGTTATTTAACTTTGTTATGCCTCAGTTTCTGCAACTGTAAAACGAGAATATGGAGAGTAACTGCTTTAGGTTGTTATGGGAGGGAAGGAGTTCTTAATGTCCAGTACTAAGAACAGTAGAGGTATACAGCAGAACAGAATAAAAAGTAGTTACTGTTCTTATAATAATGATGAGGAAGAGGATGCTAAACTCTAACCAGCTGAGAGTTTAAAAGCATATTTACATGGACTTTATTCTTTTGGACTCTTGGACTTATACCAGTGATTTGCTAGGGGCTCTCAGACTTTCAGCCACAGACTGAAGGCTGCATTGTCAGCTTCCCTATTTTTGAAGTTTTGAGGTTAAGACTGGCTTCCTTGCTCCTCGGCTTGCAGATGGCCTATTGTGAGATCTCACCTTGAGATCATGGGAGCCAACACTCTCCTAATAAATGCCCCTTCATATATTTCTGTCCCTGTAGAGAACCTGACCAGTACAACAAGGTTGGGAAATGTCCTAACTCATAAACATGGAGACCTTTTCTCTCTATCTCCCAGGAAATGTACAGTTTACATTCATGCTTTGATTCATACTTCGATAGATTCATTCGTCCATTCATTTATTTTTCTTTTTTCAATGTGCCAGGCATTATGATGGGTAATAGAATGAATAATGCACAATCCTTGCCCTTAGTAGGTTAAGTGGCCTCATAAATACATCATTACAATCGATTGTGTTAAACGTACTGCTAGGTAATTGATCTGAAAAGGTAATTCATAGAAGACTTCCTGAAAGAAGTGACATCTAAATTGAGTCTTAAAGAAAAAAAAATATGTTATTAGCAGCTAAACATATGTGTCTCTTTTTGACCCTCCAAGGGCAGATGGCAAGACTTGGTGGTGATTGACGCACCTCACTGTGAATTTCAGGCTGAAATGACTGAAGAAACTTGATGACTTGTCTGAAAGTGTCCTTTAATAATCTGCTATATGCATAGGGCTTCTCTGTTGGGTGTCTTAGGGCAGATGTTTGCAAACCTGGCTTATTTAACATATGAAGTTTCTACAGTGGACTGTGTTTGCTTTTAAAAAGGGAATGAGATTCTCTTCTCAAATGGTCATAAAGAAGTGACTCACATTTATGTAATGCAACTCAGGGCTGAGGCTGAAGATAAGAGTGAATTTCAATGGCGCTCTTCCAAGCACCAAAACAAAATGAAGGAAATAAGATACTATTAGACCAGAATTCATGGAAGTGAGTCAAATATACATCTCCACCTACAAAGAAATAGTCTCATTATCACTTTAAAAGATTTTTGTGTGGGAACATCCTGTGAGTATTGTTCCATATCTACTCTTTAACATGCAGTAAAAATAATTTTGCATGCACCAGTTTGAGTGTTAATTGGTTTCTTTAAAAGCAAAGGCCTTGAGGTACTAATTAGGACAGAGGCAAGAGAACAGGGTCAGAGAAGAGACTCAAGGAAAGTCAAAATCAGTAATTTACTCCAAAGTGATATGAAACGGAGACATTTCTGGTTCCAAGTTGCTTGTTTGGGTCTAATTAGAAAAGTGGGTTACTCTTTGAGTATTTGCATGTTCAGAGCTATTTGTTCATGTGGACTAGAAAAATGTATCTTCTAGGACCAAAGGTATTGGGGTGGGTTCAGTGGAGAGGAGGGATGTACTTTGGGCCCAGAGCTTTATATTGATCCTATAGATTGGGGTCCCCCACACCCAGCCAAGGACCGGTACCAGTCCATGGCCTGTTAGGAACCCAGCCGCACAGCAGAAGGTCAGCAGCAGGCCAGCGAGCATCACTGCCTGAGCTCCGCCTCCTGTCAGATCAGCAGCAGCATTAGATTCTAATGGGAGCAGGAACCCTATTGTAAACTGCACGTATGAGGGATCTCACATGCACGCGCCTTATGAGAATCTAATGCCCAATGATCTGAGGTGGAACAGTTATATCCCAAAACCATCCCCTGTCATCCACAGAAAAATTCCCTTCCATGAAACTTGTCCCTGGTGCCAAAAAGTTTAGGGACCACTGCAGATGCCTCGGGGTCCTTGACAGCCGATCACGTAACAGAATTAATCCTCTGAATATTCATACCCGTGAGTAGTGTTTGCATTATAGTAAGTGGTGTGTGGACAAATACTACAACCATTGTCAATAAATGGTGCTAATAATCCCTGTTTTGAATTAAGGGGGTGTGCCATTTGCCTGGTATTTTAGATGTGCCATCTAGTGGTCAGAAGAAGCATTTTCAGATTATTAAAGTCGCTTTGCTACTCAGAGACACTTGCAATATTCTGGATACTAATTATTTTACAGTAAGTATCCTATATGTTTCTTCTCCCAGATAAATAATTCACCACTTTTGGTAGTGTCTGTCTGAAACTGTTTTGAAATCCTTTGTCTGTGTAAAACTAGTTTCCATCTCATCCTCTTCTATAAAATAAGATGCTCTCTATTTGCTAAAGACAATTTAATCTGGGTCTCAGGGGAGGAGCCAGAACTTACCAAATAGAGGAGAGCACAGAACAGAGCAAAAGGACAGGTGTGGGCACAGGGACAGAAAAGGCAGCTTGACCAGATTGTGACACTTGTTGTCATAGCTAAAATGTTTGAGGTTTGGCATTGAGAGAACACTGGAAGGTCAGCAGTAAAGTGGTGGTTCAAGACTGAGATGCAGAAAGATAACTTGGTGTTGCACAAGGTGAGGCCAGAGGCAGGAGACCCGGATGATGGGTGTGACGGTGGTCCAGCCAAGACACAGACAGGGCCTGAATCAGACACAGAGTTGGTGATGGGGAGGGCTGGGGATGCAACAAGATGACCCGTGGGACGTGGAACATGGCTACAGGCAGTGTGCAGGCCAGTCTTGCACTACTGCGTCCTGACACCTGGCATATGGCAGGTATGCAGCAGCCAGGAGGGAGAGCCCCTGCCTGATCAGCTCTATTTCTTTCTTTTCCTTCCTTTCCTCCTTCATTCCTTCCTTCCTTCCTTCCTTCCCTCCTTCTTTCCTTCCCTCCTTCCCCCCCTCCCTCCCTTCCTTCTTGTCTTTCTTTTTTTTGGATGGAGCCTCACTCTCTTTCCCAGGATGGATTGTGGTGGTGTGATCTTAGCTCACTGCAACCTCTGCCTCCCAGGTTCAAGCAATTCTCCTGTCTCAGTCTCCCCAAAGTCTGGGAGTACAGGTGCCCACCACCACGCCTGGATATTTTTTTTGTATTTGTAGTAAGGACATGGTTTTGCCATGTTGGCCAGGCTGGTTTTGAATTCCCGACCTCAAATGATCCACCGGCCTCAGCTTCCCAATGTGCTGGGATTACAGGCGTGAGCCACTGTGCCCAGCCAGCTCTGTTTCTTAATGAAAAAAGGATCTGCCAAGGAGGAGTGGAGTGGTGCACAGTCAGGGGCTTGGAGAGGGAATGGAAGGGAATAAGAAAATCAAAAGCATCCCAAATTGTACTGAAGCACTGCTTGGGCTGAAAACCACCAGTGATGTGGGCGTCTGTTCAGCAAGGTTGTGCCATTCTCCATCTGCCAAAGCAGAGGGAAAGGATAAAGTTTGTGCAAGGCCGGAGAGGGAGAACACAACACTGTCATGTCCATCAGCCATGTCCTTGGATCATCAGCTGCTATCTAGTCTGGCTCCTTGAGGCTTGATAGCTTTGTGGTTAAGACCCATCTCTCCTCTGCTGCCTGTGGGGCAGTCCTTAACCTCTCTCAGCCTCAGTTTTCTCACCTGTGAAGCAGAGATCAGAACAGAACCTATCTCCCATGCAATGTGGATGCAATTCAGTGGATAGTTCATACAAAGTGCCTAGCCACAAGCCTAGCACATTGCTGGTGTAAAGTTGATGGTAGCTGTTATATTCTGCAGAAATGAGTATTCCTCAGCACACCTCATATATGGCCTACAAAAGACTCACTGCATTATTCCAGAGTTTAATAGTTCCCTGCCTTTCGAATCTTTGAGACTAAGAGCTAATGGATGATGGTTCTAGTTCTGCCACTTTCCCCAGTTTTGGGGGGGTTTTTGGACTCACACGCACAATGAGAAAGAGAACTCTCCCACTCTGAATATTTAGGCATGCCACGTTTAGTTTTATTTATTCCCTTTTCTCAGTAGCCAGATATTTTTGCGCCGAGGCCATCTACAAAATCAAAAAAATAAAATCCAATCTTGGATAACTTTGTATTTAATTAACACATTTCTTTAGACTCCTCAGGAGGAAAAAAGAAACAAATAACTTTTCAATTCTTTCTGCACGTGGCTTTATGGATGAGGAGAAGGAATTACTGTAATTAATGCTGGATTTTAAAATACCAGCATGGGGAGATAGCTAGCATCTTCCAAGTAAGGGGATGAGTCAGAGCCTGAGAGATGCTCTGGTGTTTACATAAATGTGAGTTATTGGGTAAGCAGGAAACATACATTACAAAAGGCAATACATAGGGCAATGAAGCTGCACGCCAGCATGTAAATTGCGAGCCACAGTCCTGAGTGCTTTGGTGGATAACAGGTTTGTAACTCTACACAAAACCTATATTTTCCCAGCTAAGAAATGGCAGAGGGTTTTGTCCAGTAAGAGCTCTACCCTTCATCACTTCCAGGTGTTGTTTTATTTCCACTTTTCTGACTCAAGGTGGTTTTGCCGGGAGCCATGCTTTGGGAAAAGCTTGTGTCTCTAAATTCACCTAATCTCCTCTTGATGATTCCTATAGCATCCTGGAGAAGTAAGAGTTGAAGAACCTTCTAGACTTCACATAACTCTGGTCTGAGGCCTCTCTCCAAACAGCAGAATAAATCTTTGTTTTGTTTTGTTGTTAAGGCCAATTTTAAGAACAATCAAACAGAAGGTTCTGGAGAGGGAAAACAAAAAACAAATTGAAAAGGTACAAGCTAAAGAACTTAATACAAGAAAAAGTGAAGGATGTGGGGGAAAGGACTAGAAATAAATCCTAGAAAAGCTACAGTTCATCAGGTTTGAAGTAAGTGCATTTTCTGGTGGTTCATGGGTCATTGGTTCATGAAATAAGAAACAAAGAGAGATCTAAAACCTGGAGACTGACCCAACAAACTCATTACCCAGCAAGCTGGTTATAGCTTTGCCTGCAGGAAGAATGTGAGCAGGACAGGAGCTCTGCTCATAACCACCATACTCTCCTGCTCCTTGTTCTGAGAGGTCTGACTGACTCAACTGGGGTAAAGAAATAACATTCTTGTAGG
The DNA here is from genome assembly GCA_963573385.1 of Cacajao melanocephalus. Taxonomy (NCBI): domain Eukaryota; kingdom Metazoa; phylum Chordata; class Mammalia; order Primates; family Pitheciidae; genus Cacajao; species Cacajao melanocephalus. The sequence goes on along the minus strand of CAUYLG010041603.1, from coordinate 75,938 downwards.
CAGGGCTCATGGGATCATGACAGGTGCTACGGGTGCCCCTCAGATAAGCACCTTCCAATGAGGTAAAAGCAGGGAGGGTGAAAACAGATTTAAAATCTAGGGTTAAAAAAGCCTGTTTTAGACCACTACAAGACAAAAATCTCTGATTCAATTTTCCTCTCTCTAGAGTGCTGTATTACCAACTGCCCAGCATGGAAGCACATCTCTAATCCAAATGATCTCTGCATATTTTACCAAGATGAGGAGCCCAAAGTGGATCTTTTCATCCGAATATGGAGTCTTCTGTGAACCATTCCTGATAGTTACCCATACTCTGCCTGAACACTTTCCATGTCACTCCATGTCTTTTCTCGTGGAAAGACACCTCCCTTCACCTCTTTTTGTTTTAATCAGGCAGGGTATAACCTACATGGAGTAAGTTACACCATTCTTTTGTTTTGTTTGTTTTGAGATGGAGTCTAGCTCTGTGGCCCAGGCTGGCACAATCTTGGCTGGCTGCAACCTCTGCCTCCTGAGTTCAAGAAATTCTCCTGCATCAGCCTCAGAAGTAGCTGGGATTACAGGTGCCCCCCACCACGCCTGGCTAATTTTTGGTATTTTTAGTAGAGACGGGTTTGTTGGCCAGGCTGGTTTCGAATTCCTGACCTCAAGTGATCCGCCTGCTTCGGCCTCCCAAAGTGCTAGGATCACAGGCATGAGCCACACTGCTTTCTAAAGTGTACAACTCAATGACTTTTAGCATGTGCATGAATCCATGCACCGATGTTTGTCATTATACATTCACTTCCAGTAGGCATATACTTAAGAATGGGATAGCTGAGTAATAAGGTAGGCTATGTTTAGCTTTAGTGTGAAAAGTCAGTTTTCTGCAATGATCAGACCAAATTACACTCCCGTCGGCAAGTGTTCCACGTGCTCCATGTCCTTGTCAGCATCTGATACTGCCTTTGTAAGTTTAATCATTCTGGTGGGTGTGTAGCTCTAGCTGGTTGAGATTTCCATATATTTTTTCTATTAAGTAATGATATTGAGCATGTTTATATGCTTTTTAGCCATGTGATATCTTCTTCTGTGAGATACTTACTAAAGTCTCTGGCCCATTTTTAAATTTGGTGTTTTGTCCTTTTCTTATGATTTCTAGGAACTTTTATATATGCTTAAAAAATTTCCTATTAGCTAAGAAATATTATTTGAGGCCATATATGGTGGCTCATGCCAGTAACACCTGAACTTTGAGAGGCTGATGTTGGAGGATTGCTCGAGGATGAGAATTTGAGACCAGGCCTGGGAAACAAGGACCCAATCTTTACAAAAAATTTTTTTTTAAAGAAAGAAGTATTATGAGGACTTCTGCCAAGACGGCCGAACAGGAACAGCCCCGAGCGCAGTTCCAGCAAGAGCAGCGCACAAGGTGAGTGATGTCTGTATTTCCAACCAAGGTACCAGATTCATCTCAATGGGACTGGTTGGACAGTGGGCGTAGCCCAGGGAGGGCAAACCAAGGCACGGTGGACACTGCCTCACCCAGTAAGTGCAACGGGCTGGAGGGCCTTCCCTCCTGCCCAACGGAGGCCATTGGGGACGTTTCCGGCCACTCTGGAGCTGCGGTTCAGATGCTGCACTTCTCCCATGGTCTTTGCAGCCCACGGACCAGGAGATCCCCAACTGCCGACAGGCGCCCTGGGTTTCCAGGGCAAAACTGGGTAGCTGATTCAGCCAGCGCCTCGAGTTCCCAGCACAAATCTGAGCATCCATTTTGACTGGCGCCTGGAGCGCCTGCGAGACAGAGTCGCCCATATCCGTGAAAGAAAGGGGGCTGAAGGCGGGAAACCAGATGATCTGGCTCCATGGGTCCCACTCCCAAGGGGACCAGTAAACTGAATCCCACTGGCTTGGGATTTTTGCAGCCAGCACAGCAGTTTGAGCTCGACCCTGGATGGTCCAGCTCAGTGTGGGGGAGTGGCGTCTACTGTTACCCATGTAGCTCTAACCCTATCTGTGTAAACAAAAGCACAAAGAAGTTCACACAGCACCTGGAGGGAGCCTACAGCAGCTCAACAATGCCTCTTCAGGCAGACTGTGATTAGACTCCTTCCTTGCTGGGCAGGGCATCTCTGATAAAAGGCAGCAGCCTGTAGGGACTTAGAAATAAAGCCACATTTTCCCAGGACAGAGCCCTTGGGAAAAGGAGCAGTTGTGAGTTCCACTACAGCAGACTTAAACGTCCCTGCCCAGCAGCTCTGAAGGGAGCAACGGAGCTCCCAGCACAGCACTTGAGCTCTGACAAGGGACAGACTGCCTCCTCAAGGAACTCCTTGACCCCTGTATATCCGAAGAGTCACCTCATACAGAAGAGCTCTGGCTGACATCTGGTGGATACCCTTTTGTAACAAAGCTACCAGAGGAAGGAACAGGAAGCAATCTTTGCTGTTCTGCAGCCCCTGCGGGTGTGTCCCAGGCAAGCAGGGTCTGGAGTGGACCTTCAACAGTCCTGCAGCAGAGGGACCTGACTGTTAGAAAGAAAACTAAAAAACAGAAAGAAATAGCCTCAACATCAACAAAAAGGACATCCCCTCAGAGACCCCATCCAAAAGTCACCAACTTCAAAGACCAAAGGTCGTTAAATCCATGAAGATGGGAAGAAACCAGCACAAAAAGGATGAAAACACAAAAACCAGAATGCCTCTCCTCGTCCAAGGGATCACAACTCCTCACCAGCAAGGGAACAAACGTAGATTAGGTCTTTTCACATAATCCCATATTTCTTGGAGATTTTGTTCATTTCTTTTCACTCTCTTTTCTCTAATTTTGCCTTCTCATTTTATTTCATTGAGTTGGCCTTCAATCTCTCATATCCTTTCTTCTGCTTGATCGATTCGGCTATTGAAACTTGTGTATGCTTCGCAAAGTTCTCGTGCTATGTTTTTTCAGCTCCATCAAGTTGTTTATGTTCTTCTCTAAGCTGGTTATTCTAGTTAGCATTTCATCTAACGTCTCTTCAAGATTCTTATTTTCTTTGCATTGGGTTTGAACATGTTCCTTTAGCTCAGAGAAGTTTGTTATTATCCACCCTCTGAAGCCTTAAGTGTAAATGGGCTAACTGACCAATTAAAGACAGAGACTGGCAAATTGGATAAAAAGTCAAGACCCATTGGTGTGCTGTATTCAGGAGACCCATCTCACATGCAAAGACACACATAGACTCAAAATAGAGGGATAGAGGCTGATTTACCAAGAAAATGGAGAGCAAAAAAAGCAGGAGTTGCAATCCTAGTCTCTGATAAGATGGACTTTAAATGAACAAAGATCAAAAGAGACAAAGAAGGGCATTACATAATGGTAAAGGGATCAATGCAACAAGACGAGCTAACGATCCCTCCTAAATATATATGCACCCAATACAGGAGCACCCAGATACATAAAGCAAGTTCTTAATGACCTACTAAGAGACTTAGACTCCCACACAATAATAGTGGGAGGCTTTAACACTCCACTGTCATTATTAGACAGATCAATGAGACAGAAAATTAACAAGAATATCCAGGACTTGCACTCAGATCTGGACCAAGAGGACCTAATAGATATCTGCAGAATTCTCCAGCCCAAATCCACAGAATATACATTCTTCTCAGCACCACATTGCACTTACTCTAAAATTGACCACATAATTGGAAGTAAATCACTCTTCAGCAAATGCAAAAGAATGGAAATCATAACAAACAGTCTTTCAGACCACACTGCAATCAAATGAGAACTCAGGATTAAAAAACTCATGCAAAACCACACAACTATATGAAAACTGAACAACCTGCTCCTGAATGACGACTGGATAAATAATGAAATGAAGGCAGAAATAAAGATGTTCTTCAAACCCAATGAGAACAAAGACACAACATACCAGAATCCCTGGGACACATTTAAAGCAGTGTCTAGAAGGAAATTTATAGCATGAAATGCCCACATGAGAAGCCAGGAAAGATCGAAAATCGACACCCTATTGTCAAAATTAAAAGAACTAGAGGAGCAAGATCAAACAAATTCAAAAGCTAGCAGAAAACAAGAAATAACTAAGATCAGAGCAGAACTGAAGGAGATAGGGACACAAAAACCCTTCAAAAAAATCAGTTAATCCAGGAGCTGGGTTTTTGAAAAGATCAACAAAATAGATAGACTGCTAGCCAGACTAATAAAAAAGAAAAGAAGAATCGAATAGATGCAGTAAAAAATGATAAAGGGGATATCACCACTGATTCCACAGAAATACAAACTACCATCTGAGATTACTACAAACACCTCTATGCACATAAACCAGTAAATCTAGAAGAAATGGATAAATTCCTGGACACTTACATCCTCCCAAGACTAAACCAGGAAGAAGTTGAATCCCTGAATAAACTAATAACAAAGTCTGAATTTGAGGCAGCAATTATTAATAGCCTACCAACCAAAAAAGCCCAGGTCCTCCAGATAGGTTCACAGCCGAATTCTACCAGATGTACAAAGAGGAGCTGGTACTATTCCTTCTAAAACTATTCCAAAATATACAAAGAGGATCTGGTACTATTCCTTCTAAAACTATTCCAAAATATACAAAGAGAGAGAATCCTCCCTAATTCATTTTATGAGACCAACATCATCCTGATACCAAAACCTGGCAGAGACACAAATAAAAAAGAAAATTTCAGGCCAGTATCCATGACGAACTTCGATGCAGAAATCTTCGATAAGATACTGGCAAACCGAATGCAACAGCACATCAAAAAGCTTATGCATCACGATCACATAGGCTTCATCCTGGGGATGCAAAGCTGATTCAACATACACAAATCTATAAATGTAATCCATTGCATAAACAGAACCAAAGACAAAAACCACATATTATATCAATAGATGCAGAGAAGGCCTTCAACAAAATTCACCAGCCCTTTATGCTAAAATCTCTCAATAAACTAGGTATCGATGGAATATATCTCAAAATGATAAAAGCTATCTGTGACAAATCCACAGCCAATATCATACTGAATGGGCAAAAAGTGGCATTCCCTTTTAAAACTGGCCCGGGACAAGGGTGCCCTTTCTCACCATTCTTATTCAACATAGTATTGGAAAGTCTAACCAGAGCAATCAGGCAAGAAAAAGAAAATAACACTCATAATGGGTGTTGAACAATGAAAACATATGGATGCAGGGAGGGGAACATCACACACTGGGGCCTGTTGAGGGGTGGGGGACTAGGGGAGCGATAGCAGAGGTGGGGAGGTTGGGAAAGGATAACATTAGGAGAAATACCTAGTGTAGATTATGGGGGGCATGGATGCAGCAAACCACCGTGGCATGTGTATACCTATGTAACAGTCCTGCAGAATCTGCACATGTACCCAAGAACTTAAAGTAAAAAAATAAAGGAAAGAAACCTATAGAGTAATGTCTTTATAAAGAAATTATTTTAATCTTAAAAAAAAGAAAGAAGTGTTATTTAAAATTGAAAGCTGCTATAATCCCTTGTTCCTCTCACCCCAATTTGGAAACCAGAGCATGTTTGCAAAGACAAACCATCATGTACAGAAGTGGAATGTGCCTCTTGCTGCCAGATACTAAATTCTCTTGTTGGACTATAAATGAGAAGTTTGTCCTTTTGTAGGAAAGTAAGGGAACATGGTTTATATTAGGATTTCAACATAATATAACACATTTACTTCACCTCATAGCCACTATCTCTTCCTGAGGCTCTGGTCTGGATTTTGGCAGGTAGAAACAGAAAGCTTAAGGGGAAAAAATGACCATTTTTATAGTTAGCACTTATGGGCCAAGAAATTATTCAAGTTATTCATTTTAATATACCTGATTTTTAAGGGCCTATAGTAGTAATAGCCATTAATCAACTTCTCTGTGCCAAATCCTGGCTAGGCATATTGTATACTCTATCCTATTTAATTTTCACAAAAGTCCTACAAGGTAAAGATGAGGAAAAAGACCCACAGAGAAGGCGGAAGTGTGTCCAAGGTCACAAGCTAATAAAAGAAGAGTCAGGATTCAAACCCATGTTCAAAGCCCACGTCCCCCAATGAAAAGATTACACTTTTACATCATTGTGAAGGTCGTAAAATTGCTGTAGATGAGAAAGAACTTTAAAAATTGTCCCCTTTCTGTTTTTATCTTGTTCTGTGAGCTTCCCTTTCCAACAAAGTAGCTTGGAGTTTCTGTGCCGTGATTGGCACTTAGGATTCTCATGAATTTCCAAGTCAATTCTGAGGGCAATAGCACTGTGTGTAACTGCTTGTTTAAAGATGTGCTGTGTGGTGGCAGGACCCAGCCTGCTCAGGCAGCAGAGTGAATCAGCACAGAGGGAATGATCACACCAGGTATCAGCTCCTAAGTGAGCCTGCATGTTCATCCCTCCCTTCAGGGGCTGTGCATAAAGGCGTTTCTCTCTAGCAAACATGCACATCATGCTGTCATTCTGAGCTAGAGTCTTCCTGACAATTTGTTATTGTTATCACAGAGCAAGTTCTGTTCCTCCAGACTCTTTCCCTAAGGGAAATGAGACTCAAAGGATGGTCACTGATATCAAAATTTCGGGCTTTCATTAAACTATGGTTCCCTCTGTCTTCTGCAATAGAAAGGAATTGGTTCAGAGTGGTAATGCACAGGGTAGAAACAGAAGGTCCCAATGATGCTGTTGAAATGACTGATGGCGAAATGTCAAAATGTTTCCGATATTTCTCTTAAGATTGAACCTGATTTTTCGCTACAGGGGAATATGCATGCTGAGTCCACGTATGCTCATGAAAAGTTACCCAGAGCAATTTGTGTCTTGCATGCAGTGCACAGATCACTTTAACCTGATGGGATGTGAAAATCATGATGTTTGAAATGGCATCACAACTTTCTCATGTCGATGAATAGATGGCCGAGGGTATACCTTTGACTTTGTCTATTTGTAGCTCTAATAACTATTTCATGCTACATAGTGTTCCTTATGGTTTCTTCTGGGCTACACAGTATAAATCATTCTGGACGTGGAATCAGAAGGCCTGGGTATACATCCTCATGGGACCATCACCCCCATCTTACCTTTGCACCATCACCTCCTGCAACTCTCCTTCTGTGCACCCTGTGCCAGTGCCTTGGTGTCCTCCCTCTACACTGGTCCCTCTGCCTAGAACAGGAGTCCCCAACCCCCAGGCCACAGAACAGTACCGGTCCGTGGCCTGTTAGGAGCCAGGCTACACCTAGGAGGTGAGTAACAAGAGAGCGAGGGAAGCTGTGTCCATATTTACAGCCACTCCCCATCACTCACATTAGCACCTGAGTTCCTCCTCCTGTCACATTAGTAGCAGCATTAGATTCTCATAGGAGTAGCACCCTGATGTGAACTGCACATGCAAGAGATCTAGTTAAGAGATCACGTTCTTGATGAGAATCTCATGCCTGGTGATCTGTCACTGTCTCTCATCATCCCCAGATGGGACCATCTAGTTGCAGGAAAACAAGCTCAGAGCTCCCACTGATTCTACATTATAGTGAGTTGTATAATTGCTTCATTATATATTACAATATAACAATAATAGAAATAAAGCACACAATCAATATAATATACTTGAATCATCCCAAAACCATGCCCTCCACCAACCCTAGTCCTTGGAAAAATTGTCTTCCATGAAACCAGTCCCTGGTGCCAAAAAGGTTGGGGATGCTGGCCTAGAACACTCTTCCTTCAGATTCTTAACATTTTGCTCCAACATCACCTTCTCAATGAGAGCTCCCTGACTACCCTATTTAAAGCTGTTATCTGCCTCTACCTTCCAAATTCTGACCTCGGATTGTGTTCTACTTACTATCTGGGAAATCTCTCTGCAATTTCTTTCTCTGTGTTGTCTCTCTCCCTCTCTAGAATGGGATCTATAAAATCTCTTAGCAAAAGCAATATATATACTTAGTTCTTAATCTATAAATTTTAATATTTTGTTATAATAAGTTCTCTTTTCATTAATATGATACATTATCTGTTTTGTTCATATTCCGAGTGCCTAGAAGAACGCCTGGCCCGTAGAAGGTATTCAATACATAGTTGTTTTGGTTATTGATGGGTTTTTTTTGTTGTTGTTTTTTTGAGACAGAGTCTCACTCTGTAGCCCAGGCTGGAGAGCAATGGCGTTATCTCAGCTCACTGCAACCTCTGCCTCCCGGGTTCAAGTGATTCTCCTGCCTTAGCCTCCTGAGTAGCTGGGATTACAAGCACACGCCACCACACTTGGCTAATTTTTGCATTTTTAGTAGAGGCGGGGTTTCACCATGTTGGTCATACTGGTCTCGAACTCCTGACCTTGTGGTCTGCCCATCTCAGACTCCCAAAGTGCTGGGATTACAGGCGTGAGCCACCATGCCCAGCCTAGTTGTTGCTGCTTTAGTTTTATTTTGATCCCTTATTAGCATGGAGTCTTTAAACAAAGCCATTACTCTCTCAGAGCCTGAGCTATTAAAATTTATAAATGGGGAGAATAGTTAGCCCAACAAAGTTGGACTGTTAGGAAAATTAGATAAGGTAATGAATACAAGCGTTATATATAATATTGGTGAGAAGAGTATTGGTTAAGAATTAGTTTATGTAGCCAACAAACATATGAAAAAAAGCCCACCATTACTGATCATTAGAGAAATGCAAATCAAAACCACATTGAGATACCATCTCATGCCAGTTAGAATGGCAATCATTAAAAAATCTAAAGACAGCAGATGCTGGAGAGGATGTGGAGAAATAGGAATGCTGTTACACTGTTGGTGGGAGTGTAAATTAGTTCAACCATTGTGGAAGACAGTGTGGCAATTCCTCAAGCATCTAGAAATAGAATTCCATTTGACCCAGCAATCCCATTACTGGGCATATACCCAAAGGATTATAAATCATTCTATTATGAAGACACATGCACATGTGTGTTCATCGTGGCACTATTTACAATAGCAAAGACTTGGAACCAACCCAAATGCCCATCAGTGTCAGACTAGATAAAGAAAATGTGGCACATATACAGCATGGAATACTATGCAGCCATAAAAAAGGATGAGTTCATGTCCTTTGCAGGGACATGGATAAAACCGAAAACCATCATTCTCAGCAAACTGACACAAGAACAGAAAACCAAACACTGCATGTTCTCACTTATAAGTGGGTGTTGAACAATGAGGACACATGGACACAGGGAGGGGAACATCACACACTGGAGCCTGTTGGGGGTTGGGAGGACTAAGGGAGGGATAGCAGGGGGTGGGAGGATTGGGGAGGGATAACGTTAGGAGAAATACCTAATGTAGATGATGGAGGGATGGGTGCAGCAAACCACCATGACATGTGAATGCCTATGTAAGAATCTTGCATGATCTGCACATGTACCTCAGAACTAAAGGATAATAAAAAAACAAAAAACAAACAACAACAACAAAAAGAATTAAGTATATATAATGCGTCTGGTAAGAGATCTTCTAGAGATAAATGTACTGGGAACATTTTGTATTTTATCTTCCATTGGTAGAAATCAGATATGTAAAGGAGCGTGTCACATCCAGCATGGCATTGGGAGACACAGATGTGATAAGGAGGCAGAGGCTGGGGAGTGGGTGCACGATGGTGGAAGCCAACCATGAGGAGCAGAGGTTCCGCTAAAACTGGACTTCTCAGCTCCCACTCCTGGTTACCCCTGTTATGGGGATCGCCTTCTAATGTCATTATGAGAAACACAAACACACATGCACAAAATGAGGTACATAGTAATCAGGATCCGAGCATCCCCCATGTGGTGTGAGAGCTCCATGTTGAGAAAAAAAGGAATGAAAATTGAGAGGGATTTGAGGAGAGGTCCTTGGCTGGGATGACATGGGAAAGTGTGTTTTATAGTTAATGAAAGGGCCACCCTAAGACTGCCTAGGGAGAGTGTCTTGGGCAAGGTTCTATCTCCTGCTGTTGTGTTATGTGCAGCGTAGATAACACTCACAAAACCACCTTGCCCTACCTGTCCTGCTAGTTGCCATCATGCATTGAAGGAGCTGTCACTGGAAAATAAGCAAACTCAATCTATTGCTGACTTTATCAGCAATGCTTAGGCTCCAGATTCAAGGTCAGGATTGCCCAGTGAGAACAGGCAAAGGAGGACAGGATTTGTAAACTATGAAGGGGTGTACAGATGTCAATTTCTATGTTTTCCCCAGCTGCTTCTATTCCTTTTACTGTGATGCCTTAGGTTCATAAATCATGGAATATCAAAACAAGAATGACCTGTAGAGATTGCCTGATCATTCATCTGTCCAACACACATTTTCTGCACATCCATTCTGTGTCAAACTGACTCAGCACTGGGTAGACAAGAAATAAGTGTCATTGCCCTCAAGGAAGTCAGTTTTCTAGGAGATAAGCAAAAAATGGAAGACAGTGGGACATCTACTATGACAGAGGCATACATGAGATGCCATAGAGCAGAGAATCTGCTTGGGAAGCTCAAAGACAGAATACAAGATAGGTATGCAGGTAACTGCAGGTACATCTTCTGATGTGTATAATGGGAGATACAAGCACAGGTGCACATGGACACATACAAGCACATAGACACAGGGAGGGGAACATCACACACTGGAGCCCACTGGTGGGTAGGGGGACTAGGGGAGGGATAGCAGGGCGTGGGATAAAATTAGGAGAAATACCTAATGTAGATGACATGGGGATGGATGCAGCAAACCACCATGGCATGTGTATACCTATGTAACAATCCTGCTTGATCTGCACATATACCCCAAAACATGTGCAGGGTTGTGGGGGGTTGCTGGATGAAAGTCAGTGGGAGTGACACTGTTTTCAAGGCCAAGTAAGAGTTGCCCCAGAAGAGAAAGGAAAAGAAGCCATTTCAGGCAGAAGGATGGAGGATGAGGAAGGTATAAAAGATCTTGGTTTGTTTATTAGGAACTGCCAGTAATTTGAACTAGCTGGAAGGAAGAAAACATGACAAAGTGTCCAAAGAGTAAATCAAGGCACATTGGCAAAATATAGTTGATTAAAGATCTTGTGTCTCAAGCAAATGACTCTGAGCTTGATCATGGAAACAAAGGTGACCCAAAAAAGTATTTTAAGGTGGAAAAGATGAGACTGTGTTGGTATATACAAAGGTTATTTGGCCTTAGACATGGATTCAGGAGTCAACTTGAATAGGAAGGAGCAATTCAGGCAATTAACTGGAGAACGTCTGGACAAAGGCGATAGTTATAGCAATGGGTTTGGAGACAAGCCGACAAAATCATGAGATATTTACCAAATAGGACTAGACTTTTGTACACTCTGGGTTTCCATAAGGAAGGATTTTTTTCTTAAGCACATACGTGGACTCTTATACTATTTGCATTCTCTTCCTTCTTGAGGGAGGTGGAGTGACACTGAATTGGTGAATTTGGAAAGAATAACTGGGCATGCTCAGTTCAGCTCAGCTTAGCCCTTTTCCCTCTGGAGTGAGCCTGTTTACAAGAATCCAAGTGCTCCATTTCTTCATGCCCTAAATCCTACCCAGACAGGCAATCCACGTGAGATGCCCTGTCCTGCTGCTGCGATTGCGTGGGTGACCCTAACAAATTTTGAGCCTCAGTATTTGCAAGCCCTCTTGGTCCACAGATCTAAAGCCACGTCTTCTACTGAGCCTCTCCTGGGGGAAAAGGTAACATTTTGGTGCCACCTCCTACTCTTTGTTTCTTTCTCAATTTGCTCATACTTGTGGTCTAGAAGAGTATCACTGAATGGCACCCTTTGAAGAACCCAGCACTGGCAATGAATAAAAGAGGTGGTCAATGAGAGACCAGACCTAAATATGATTCCCCATTTCTTTCTGCTTGGGTTTTTCCCTCTCCTCAGTTTTCTTGAGAAAAGATGGGAAGGTATTACTCTGGACTGGAGATACAGGGGGAGAAAAGGGTTTTGGAAAAGAAGATGGTGATTTTAGGTTTGGTCACAGTGAATTCAGTGAATACCAACCAAGTAGCTACGCCCCTTCCCCCCTCCCCTCCCTTAGGCTAGGTACACGCCTCCTCTATGCACTTGTGTTTGTATCTCCCATTATAAGCATCAGAAGATATAGCTTCGGTTACCTGCATATCTGTCTTGTATTTTGTCTTTGAGCTTCCCAAGGGTATGATCTGCGTTTTAAAATTTCTTCACTGTAGGGCTAGGTCTCATCTGAGACCCAGAAGTTAGTCAGCCATGCTGGTCGAGTGAATCAATAAATTCACCAAACCACACCAACACGTCAGTTCCTATGCGTTTCTTCACCTGGGAGTAGTTGGCAATACACGGATCATACACATGCAGAAAAGGCTTCATCAGAGGGAATGTGTCTCCTCTGGATCAGCAGCTTCATTCCCTAGTCGCTCTTCTCTTTCAATCAAACCCTAATACTCCCCACCCAGTGTCTATGCTCCAGAGGTTTGAAATCAGAGTCCACAGTTAAATGAGAATATTGCCACTGTTTTCAACTCATGTTGACCCAGAAGTGCAGCTCTGATCCCTGGAGGCTGTCAGTGAGCTGCAGTCTGTGCTTACAGAGTGATCCCCCAAAGAGATGCAGATTCTGTAGATACAGCTGGCAGGGGCTGATGCTGGGAAAGACTTCTGTGCAGGGAGGGCATCATCAGCTAATTGCTTCTACCCTGTGGGTCATGAAGAAATGCAGGAGCAGATCCTGAATGACAGTGTGAATGAGCCCCAAGCATCTGGAGTAGAGGGAAGCCTGTCTTGAGTGTTCCTGACAGGCTTGAGTCAACAGCACTGGATCATATTTCCAGGAAAGGGAGACTATTTTTTCTTTATTTGGAAAGAATAACTGGGCATGCTGATTTCAGCTCAGCTTAGCCCTTTTCCCTTGGGAAGGAGCCTGTTTACAAGAATACAAGGACTCCATTTATTCATGCTCTAAACCTTCCCTGGACAGGCAAGCCATGTGGGATGCCCTGTCCTGCTGCTTCAATAGCATAAGTGACCCTAACAATGTGACAGACATGCAGAATAGTGCATAGAAACATATGCACAATTTACTAGTTACAAATAAAATGCCTTTGCAATTACACTCGAGATAATATTTTCTGCAATGCCTCCTGCAAAACAGAATATTGCCTTCCCTTCCCTCAACATTTGTGTGCTGCTTCCACTACATTGGTTTTCATGGTAGCCATTTTATTGGCCTTCTTTATAGTTTTAACATCTTCCTGTGCATCTCTAAACAGACTTGCTAATTTGCTTGTTTTAGAACTTGGTATGAATGGCGTCCTACCATTATCATTTTTTGACATGTGTCTTCCACTTGACATCATCTTTGTGAAATCCATTTATGTAGATGTGTATAATTATAGTGTACTCTTCTGATTGCCATACCATTTCACTACGTAACTACCACAGCTGATCCATTCCTCCCTGTACGGGTTGATGGACATTCAGGTTGTTTGCATCTTTTCTGCTGGAATCATTGTACTGGTATATTTATGTAGAAGTTTTTGTAAGGTATTTGTCTGGTGATAGAGTTCTTGTATCACTAGGTAAAGTCTGTGTATCCTCAAATTTAATAGAAATGCCAAACTCTCTTCAAATTGGACATACCTATTCACAGTCCCACCATTAGGGGTTTGGGGATATATAAAGGCACCCTATAATTCTAACTGCAGGATCCCAAGATAATTTGCACTGGCTGCAAACAGGAAGCTCCTCCAAGTCCTTGGCGCTTGCCTCAGACATGATACATGGCATTTTTTCTCTTGCTTTAAGAGTTTAACTGTTTCCCTCTCTGAGGATGGAAGAACATCGCACATTATCTGTTAGTCAAAGTATCACTCAGCTAATCTGGAATGGCAGAAGGGCAGTTTAATAGCATATAGATGCTTTTCCTTCTAAAGTTGTACATACAGAAGTGTACTTGTAACAAGAAAATCAATAGAAAATTGAATGCCTAAAATCATACTGCAGCTTCTCTTTTGGGCTCGATTGATTTGCTCCATGTACCTCTGCTGAAAAACAGAGGTTTCAAACAATATATGCTATTCGGGGTCTGAATTAAACATCTGCTGGTATTCTCTAGTTGTAATAGGATAACATGAGTGAAAAAAAGTCCTAAGAAATTCAGCATTAGTCTATTCAGGGAATTTTTCCAAGAGAAGGAATAGCTTTGTTTTGACCCTTTTTACAAACATCATCAGAACCAAAGGTCTTGCACGTTAGAAGAGTTTTCCTTTCATTACTTTTTTCAGCCTTACAAACCAGGCAGTACTTATCTACTCATTGTCTCACCTTCATCTCAGTGTCCCCAGTACCTAGCATAAGTTTTGACTATAACAGGCACTCAGAAAAATTTGAATAGATGGAGTTCTTGTACACTGGAGATGAGAAAACTTTACCAAAATGAAGAAACACATTTTGTTAAAAATCCTGTCTTCTAAGACTCCATTCCATCCAATTACTGCCCCCACCACACACACAGACACACACACACACACACGTTGTAGGCCTCAAGAAATCAGGCCAAGTTATTTTTGTAAAGGAACATTAATTCAAGACCTAATATGGCCTTTGAAATATCGGTTATTAAGTTCTGTTAACCAAAGGCATAAAGGAGATTCACAGCCTCCCACTGCCTTTTCCCAATATATTCCAGTAAGAGCTTTTCTGTGTGATTCCAAAAGTCATTGTTTGGAGGCTCATGATACTACTGAGTCCCCCAAGAGTACAAAACAGCTTTTAAAGTCCAAGTCCAGACTAGAGGGGGTATCACAATGGAGGTTTAACCACCTGTACTGAGAAGCTGATAACAATAAAAGAAAGAGCTGCTGAGAGGGCAATACATCCTCTCTCTTTAATAAATGTCTGACAGGAAAGGAACGCATGATGTCTAAGTGCTGTGAGCTTACAGATTAAATCGGAGGAGATGTCTTGTTGATTGATACTGCAGGTAATCAGATAATTAACCAGTCATGGGCTGATAATGAGATACTTTTGGCTAATTAGAGGAGGACCAATGAATTGAATGCAGATGAAATCCTGCAAATAAAAGCCATTTAGAGAAAAGGGCAGGCAACTGGAGACATGGAAGGAACTGCTAGTGGAGAGTGGAAGTTATACCATTCTGGTTAATGCATCATACGCTTATTCAGTGATCCAGGCTCAAACACCAATGGCATGGAAACGTCCCTGAGATGGCTTTGTAATCCAAAATTTAACATCCAGAAAAGAAAAGTAAGTAGCAGAAACATTTTATTTAAATATTATTCCATTTCATTTAAAATGTTAAATATAAAAATTTGTAGGAGCCTATTGATTTGAACTAGGCTGCTGTGCTGGGCTCAACAAACCGAACCAATATGGAGTCGCTCATGCTAAATGGAACTAATTAACTTAGGAGTGCACTTGGGTAAACAGCTGGGCTTCAGTTGGTTACAGCAGCTGAGCTTCAGTCAGTCAATTGTAGGCAGCCAGCTGATTCAAATAAGGCAAGATGCCGAGCTGCAACCAATTAAGCTGTCTCTATTTCTCACTTCCATTTTCTGTCTGTAAATACTGTCTAACCACCTTGCAAGCTGGAGTTGTTTGAACCTGTTCTGCTTCTGAGGGCTGCCCAATTTTTGAATCAAGAATAAAATCCAATTAAGATCTTTAAAGCTGTAATTTTTTGTGTTTTGACAGTAATCTGAAATCTAATGTACTAGGAAGAAAAAAAGTAGTGGAAGCCATATCCCAAGAATGTCTTTATATTTTGCATTCAGCGACCCCTTAAGTGTGACTTGAGTATAGAATAGTCAGATTTTCTTTGGGAGTGATTGGAAAACAAGACTTTAAATTGAAGATAGACTTCAGAAATTAAGTCCCAGGGGGGCTTATTTGATCCAAATGGATCTAAATGATTACACATTATATATGTATTTGAGAAAACACTTCTTATTTCAAAGATGAGTAAGGCAACACCCTTCTCCCAGCTTATTCTTATAGCCCCTGATATGATCAGGCTTTGTGTCTCCACCCAAACCTCATCTTGAATTGTAATCCCCACAATCCCCACGTGTCATGGAGAGACCAGGTCGAGGTAATTGAATCATGGGGGCAGTTTCTCCCAAGCTGTTCTCGTGACAGTGAGTTCTCACAAGATCTGAGCCTCATAAGAGGCTCTTCTCCCACTTTGCTCGGCACTTCTTGTTCCTGCCACCTTGTGAAGAAAGCGCCTTCCTTCCCTTTGCCTTCTGCCATGATTGTGAATTTCCTAGAGCCTCCCCAGCTATGCTCAACTGTGAGTCAATTAAACCTCTTTCCTTTATAAAGTATTCACTCTTGGGCAGTTCTTTATAGCAGTATGGAAGCAGACTATACCAACACTCTCCCCTTGTCGAAATACATGCTATCCTTCTGAACCTACTCTCCCTATGCACGAATAAGACCAGAAGAGGACTACAGCCATGAGGCATTGGGAAGTGGGAAATGAAAACCACTTGGGTCATCTCTGCTTCTCTATTTTTCCGATGGACCCTTTCTCTGTTATGCTCTTTCCCTTTCTCCCCTGCCTCCTCCCTTCCCCTTTCTTCCTTTTTTCTTCAACCATAGATCCACATGAAAGAATTCAACATGCCTCTTAGTTTGTAGCAGATGATCATCGTCAAGTGATGCCGAGTCTTTGTTTTTTTTATATTTTCTTTGAGTTGACCCCTTTAAACCACACTCTCCCACTCCTTTCCTGCATAGTTGCTCAATCTACTCAATCTCTATGGTTATGTATATTATCAAAAAGCATATTGGATAGATTTTTATATGCTGCAATTTACTTAAATATATGGTGCTATAAATTTTGTTTCTTGCTTTTTTCCATTCAACAATGTGTTGTCAAGATTGAGTCTTGCAGTTATGTAAATATTGTTCATTATTTCTGATTGCTGCTTCAGGTTCTATCATTTTGTTTGCTGAGTTGCATGAATATCTAGTATATTCTCAATTGTTACCTCTTAAGCATTTTAGGCTTTGAAAACATGTTCTCTCTCACTGCCTCTTTGCTTTGCTATGATGTCCCTTGTTGAGCAGAAGTCTTTCATTTTGATGCACAGTCCACCCTTATTTTCATTACAACCTTTGTTTCATGACCTTCCTTAAGAACATGGTTACGAAAATACTTCTTACCTTTCCTCTTGTCAGCTTTAAATACTTACCTTTTATACTTATATTTTCATCCATTTGTAATTTATTTTATATAGTTTTATTTATATATACATATAAATGTGTATATATATATATTTATGTGTATATAAATGTGTATATGTATACATATATACAAATCTCCATATAATGAACCAGATTTCTCAACATCATTAGCTAAATAATCCATTCTTTCCCCATACGTATGTGGGGTTGTTTTCATTACATAGTAAGTCCATGGATTCATGGATTTCCTTCAAGGCTATTCTGTTGCCTATTACTGTGCTTTAGTATTCATTCTTTATTACTGTACATTGTCATATGTGTGATAGTTGGTAAGTTAGTTCATTCCACTTTGTTTTTCTGTCTCAAAATGATCTTGTCCATTTGTGAAGTTTTATTCCTCAACTTAAAGGTTGGCATCAGTTTGTCAAGTTCTATCAAATGACTACTAGGATTTTGCTTGAAATTCTACTGAATTCACAGATTAACTTGGAAAGAATTGATATTTTTGATAGATTATCCCATTCATGATCATAGTATATATTCCCACTTATTTAGTTCTCCTTTAATATACCTTAATAGAGACCTGGTATTTTTCTCATGAAGGACCTTGTGTCTTATTTACTAATTACTGGATACTTTAGTATTGGAGCTATTATAGGTGATGTCTTATTTTCTATTGTATTTTCTAATCAGTGACTAAACCAGTGTTATTGATTTACATATATTGATATTTTTTAATTGGAAACTTTACTAAACTCTCTTATTAATTACCAGTTTATTCTATTGATTTGGATAGGACTTGAATGTGAATAAGCTATATGGATGAGCAAGTCATCTATAAATAATGACTTTTATTTTTTCTTTTAAGTTCAGGAGTACAAATGCAGGTTTGTTACATAGGCAAAGTTGTGTCAGGGGGATCTGTTGGGTAGATTATTTCATCAATCAGTTATTAAGCCAAGTACACAGCTTATTTTTCCTGATCCTCTCCCTCCTCCCACCCTCCACCCTTTGAAAGACACTAGCATGTGTTGTTTCCCTCTATGTGTCCGTATGTTCTCATCATTTGGCTCCCATTTATAAGTAAGAGCATGTGGTATTTGGTTTTCTGGTCCTGTGTTATTTTGCTAAGGATAATGACCTCCAGCTCCATCCATACCACTGCAAAGGATATGATCTCATTCTTTTTTATAACTGCATAGTATTCCATGGTGTATATGTACCACATTTTCTTTATCCAGTCTGTCATTGGTGGGCTTTTAAGTTGATTCCATGTCTTTGCTATTGTGAATAGTGCTGCAGTAAACATACATGTGCATGTGTCTTTATAATAGAATGATTTATATTCCTTTGGGTATATGACCAAGTAATGGGATTGCTGGGTCAAATGGTATTTCTGACTTTAGGTCTTTGAGGAATATCCACATTGTCTTCCACAATGGTTGAACTAATTTACACTCTCACCAACAGTGTATAAGTGTTCCTTTTTCTCCACAACCTCTCTAGCATCTATTTTTTTTAAGTCAAAATTAATGACCTTTTAAGTTTTCCTCTTTTCCTCACTCTGGACTCTTTCTGTATCCTTATTTACTCCTCATTTTGTAAAAATGATTTAACTGAAGTCAGAAGAAACTAGGCATATGTAGCTCAGTCCTTTCTGAGTATCCCAATTGGGAGCTCATCTGCCCAAGAACTCCTTCACCTGTCAGCTATGCAGTGAGATCAGGCTAATTTTCTGTCTGTGCCAGCAGCAGTGTAAACTTGTAAAATTCAGAGGTAAAATATCTGCAAACCCACTAGACAGACCGATCCAAGCCCATTCTTCAATAACAGCTTCATCAGTGATAAGGTAATGTTTTATTTCCATCTACCTTACTCACATGTCTTTTTCTTATTTTGTCTGACTTGATGTGGCATAAAGATGGTGTTGTTTATTATGCCTTTAACACCTGCATACCTTCTGATCATTATACCTCTGCTATGATGGGAAAGTTTGTGCCCCTTCAAAATTTATGTTGAAATATAATCTCTAATGCAAAGTATTAAGAGGTGGGGCCTTTAGAAGGTGACATGGTCATGAGGGCTTTTCCCTTGTGAATGATATTTAGGCTTTTATAAAAGAGGCCAGACAAAGCATTTGGCCCTTTTCTGCCTTTTGACCTTCCACCATCTGAGGACATAGCATCCAAGGTGCTATCTTGGAAGCAGAGACCAAACCCTTACCAGGCACCAAATTTGATCTTTGTCAGATTTTTTTCTATTTTCAAAAATGTGTCCCTGCCTTCTAGATTTTCAAACTTATCACTGCTTTTCTTCACAGTATTTTTTTGAAGTCAAATATTTCTTTTAGGACAGTTTTGAAATTATAAAAAGTTACAAAGATAGTACAGAGAGCTCCCATAAAGCCCATACTCGGTTTCCCCACTGGTAAATCTTCCATTAGTGTGGTACATTTATTACATTAATGAACCAATGTTAATACATTATTTTAGAGTCCACACTTTTCATCTAATATTTTTTTTCTGTTCTAGGATCCCAGAATCCCATAGTACATTTAGTTATGTCTTCTTAGACCCTTCTTAGCAGGGACAGGTTCTCAAAGTTTCCTTGTTTTGGATGACTTGGACAGTTTTAAGGAGTACTTGTTAGGTATTTATAGAATGTCACTCAATCGGATTTGTCTGATTTTCTCCTCATTAGACAGGGATTATGTATTTGGGGAAAGAACACCACAAAGATAAAGTGCCATTTTCATCACATCACATCAAGTGTACACAATACCAACATGACTCATCACTGTTGAGGTTGACCTTGATCACTGACTGACGGTGGGTTGTCCAGGTTTCTGTACTGTGAAGTGATGCTTTTCATTCCCCTTTCCATAGCGTGCCCTTTTTGGAAGTGAGAAGCTCTTCACCTCCAGGACAGAGTACCTACATAAATTATTTGAAATTCTGCCTGGGAGATTTGTCTATTCTCCTCCACTTAATCATTTATATCAATATGGACTTGTGTCTATTTATTTTATATTTTGGGTATTGCATTATTGTTCAAATCTTAGTTGTTGAAGTTATACTGGTAGGTATTTTTACCTTCAAATTCTGTTGCATGCCTACTTTGCATCTTCTCCCCTTTTTCCTTGATTAATATAGCCAGAAATGAATCTATCTTACTAGTCTTCAAAGAACCAACTTTATTAATTATCTAAATTGCTTTTTCTGTTCTCGTTAATTTCTGCCCTTATCTTCATTGTTAAATTCCTTCTTGTTTCTTTGTGTTGACTTTGTTGCTTTTTATCTAGCCTTTGGAGTTGAATGCTGAACTCTTTTGAAGTAACTTTTTGTTGTTGTTGCTCTCTGTTATATCTAATGAAAGGTTTAAATTTCCCTCTAAATATCGCTTTAGCTGCATCTCACAGATTTAAAGTGTGGAATCTTCATAGTCACTCACCTCTAAGTGAATGCAATTTGCCTGATGATTTCTTCCTTAATCAGTGAATGCTCATCTCACCCCTTCCCTCAACATAGCACACATTTTTTAGTTATACAAGTTACTCATTTCTAATCTTGTTGCATTATGATAAGAAAACATATTAGTTTTTGATTCTTTGGAACTTATTAAGGCTTCTTTTGTGTTTATTACATGGTACTATTTATTATTTTCTAAGAATGCTAAGAATATAGTTTTTACACACAGTCCAGATTATCATATTAATTCAAATTTATCTCTTTGCTTATATTTTCTGTATGATCTGTCAGTTATTAAAAGGGTTGTCTTATAATCTCAAGCTATAGTTGCTGATCTATACATTGTTCTCTGTTGCTTTATTCAGTTGCATATTTTAAGGTGCATTGTGATTCACAATTATATTCTCTCCTAGCTCCTTTCACAATGTATAACTTTCGTCTTTAACTCATGTGATGTTTTCCCCTTTTAATTCAATTTTGTGTAATGTGAACATTGTTATACAAAAATTTGTTTTTTTAATTAATGTTTGTACAATCTATATTTTCAATTTTTCTTATTTTTTGTGTTATATGTATCTCCTGGAAGCAATATATTTTAAAATCTCATTTTAAAAAAATCCAACAGCACTTAAGCTGTTCCTTTTCCCTCTTTCTTGTCTCCCTCTGGATAATCATATGTTCTTCTTGAACAGTTAACTTATTTCTATTCATTTAATGGTTTTTCCTTATAAAATTCCCATTAAATTATAACATTAATTTGTAATTTTTATAATAACTAAATTTATACTTATCGAGAGTGTTTACTTTGGATTATCATGGCTATGCTTGGTTTTTGTAAGAGGGAAGTATAGGAGGTCATTGCATGTGTAAGCAAAAATAAAACTTATTTACTCACCCATACTTCCTATACCTCATTTTTCTCTCCTGAATTAATCTCTTCTCTTTGCTAGAGTATTTCTTTCAAAGATGTTCTTGAAGTGGGAAGCAATTTTAAAATACTACTTCAGTGTCTTCTTGCATACAGAATTACTGTTTTATTTCTTCCTGGAACATGCATTGAATACTTTTCAATGCATGCTGATACTTTTCTGTCTTCCACATCTCTCAATGTTAATTTTATTCTTTTCATCTCATTAACCCTTCCTGGTACTATCTGGGACAATTCCTCAACTTGAAATTCTGGCTTACCAGCTTAGTCTTTGGAAGTATCCATTCAGCTATTCCACTCATCTACTGAGTTTTTCATTTCTACACTTATATTTTTCATGGCCAAGGGCTCCCGTTGTTTCTCATTTGTAACTACTTGTTCTTACTTTGTGTTCAAATATCACTCCTTCCCTTATAAAAGGTATTTACTAGGCTTCTTTTAAGTGTCTCTAATAGATATTTCTTGATATATTGCCTTTAGGGTATGTGCTCCAGAGAGGTCTTATTAAACAACTCCTAAACCCCCACCCCAAACCTTGCATGTCAATTTCAGTTGAAAGTAATGTATACCTGAAGGAGAATCACAATCTTAGACTGTGAGTTTGGGGGTCCAGAATATGCTTTAGGCTTTACTGCCTCTGATGTTTCCATCAGGAATCAACCAGTTACAGTTTGCTTTCTCCTACCTTTCCCTACTCTGTACTTCCTGAGACCTCACCCTCAAAGCCCTGGGAACGTCTCTCTCCTAAGGACTGTTCCTCTCTGCTTTGGGGTTGAAGAGGTAAGGAGGAAATTTTCAGGGGTAGCCAGCATCCCCACAATTATTCTCACTCCCGAGCGTCTCCAGCTCTGCCCCAATGTTGGCTAACTGCTCTGATACATTTTAATTTGGGGAGGTGCTTTGCCACTGAAGCAATAGGAGGTCAGTTAGCCCACTGAGGCCAGGGTAAGAAAGATAAAAGGTGCACTCAGCCAGTACTTTCAAGCACGTCTCCCATCTATGGCCCTGGGCATCTCCTGATATAGGCTATCATCTTCCTATCAACCAGGAAGTCAAGGATCTTTCATCTTCCCATGGGTTTTTTATGGTTTTCGTGCTAAGTGCTGGGATCCATCCACATGTCTTCTGTTACTTTTCCTAAAATCTCCAAAGTTAGATTTGAGGAAGGGAGGCAATGGCTTATGTTAATTTTCATGTTGTGCAGAATTGAAATTTCTTCTAAAGATTGTGAGTGTTGATGATTATAGGAACCACGAGGCCTATAGCCACATTAAATACACAATGCCTAGGACATAGTAGGTTCTCACTAAACACTGCTTCAATAAACTGGTAAATTTATATTTTAGATGATATGTAATATCATGTTCTGTATTTTAACTTTTATAGTTATACTTCACTTGAAAAGAAATTACATTGTTTTGACTGGCTAAAAAGGGAGAGTGATTGCATTTTAATAACTTAATCACAAGGAAAGCCCAAAAACAGAGTAAATAGTGCATGCAAATACAAGGCTGGGATAGATTTCCAAATACATTTACATTTTTCTTTCTGATACCTAAGCTTTTCTGGCTATGGGATCCATTTTCAGGCTGCATATCATCATGTTAATAGTGTGAGATTTTCAGTATTTATTAGTGCTATTATTTTCATCTATACCGCTCCTTCTTCGGATGAACTCAATACGTTTTACAAGAGCCTGCAGAACAGACATCAATTCTTTGAGTCTCATGAGAAGATGGAAAACACTGAAGAAGGAATAATTAACAACTCTTTCTACCACTTATTACTTCTTAAAGGAGAAAAAAGAAAGGAAAAGAGAGAGGGAGAAAAGGAAAGGAAATCAGAGAGAGAAGAGAGAAGGAAAGAAAGGGAAGGAAAGAGACAACAGCCAGCCAGCCTGCCCTCACCTCTTCCTCCGTTGTCCTCTCTCCCTCGAGATTCTGCTCTGCCTAACCTGCTCTTCTGCCTCTGGATGCCTGGCCCTGGACTTCTGTTGTTATTTCAAGTGGGCTCTTGTAGCTACTCTATAATCTCCATGTTCACCTCTCTGAAGTCTTAATGTATATTTCACAGTGGCAATCCTGGGCTGTCTTCCCTGTCTTCTAACCACCGCTATCCTGCTACTGTCTCAACAAAACTATGTGTCCTTTGTTGAGAAAATTGGAAATGTCCACCAGAAGCTTTATTCCATCATCCTCTTTACAATGGAGCATTCTCTCTGCACATCCAACCATCCTTTCTCCCTCCAGCTGCAGGGGTTTCTTTCTAGCTCCTTCAATGCCATCTCCTCCTCCTCTTCTCTCTTCTGTTGCTGCCTTGGATGCCTCTCTCTTCCTTTTCTTCCTCCTCTTTCTCTTTGTAAATCAATATTTTATCTGTTGATCACTTGATGGGTGCTTATCACTATGTGAAGCTAAGTATTTCATAAATTACCTCACTTAAAGGTCACAATATCCCAATGAAATATGTAGTATTATTACCCCTGTGTTACAAGAGATGCTTTTGAGGTTTAGAGAAATCAAGTAACTTGTCCAAGATTGCACAGCTTACAATAAGTGGATTTCATTAGCTCCTTCCCCTTGGCCTTCAAACATGTACATGTTTTGGACATATAACTAAGAAAACAAAGGAATTGCCTCTTTTGAGGCATAGTTCTATTTCTTCTCTTTCTTTCATTGCTAGTTTGTTTGTCAAGCAAATAATTATTTATGCTCCTGTTTTCTCATCATCAAAACCTGCCTTACATCGTCACATTCTGACTTCTTCCTTCTGCCATTCTGCCATTGCTAGAGTGACTTCTTCAAAGTTACCAGTGGCCACCTTCTCTCTGAACAAATGACCTTTATAATCTTTTTCCTTGATCCCTCTGTATCTGTTGATGCTATTGATGATCCTGTCTTTGACTTTCAGCTGCCAACCAACATGGCTTACTTAGCAAATTTGTGTAGCCAGTCAGATGTGCTGTTTGATGGTGCATTTGTGGACACATGGGTGAGCCACTAATGGATACACATGGCCAGAAGTTCTCACTTTCTTTGAGGGTCAGGAGGCATAATTATCTACAGGATGGGAAGGATCTTTTATAGATATGGGGCTATTTTTGCAGGAGAACAAATTATTTGCCTCTTTTGAATAATATGGAATCGTGTGGTGACCCTACGTGCATAAAAATCTTACATCTTAAGGGGCTAGATAACAAGGCAATAATTGTATTTGCAACAAAACATAAGTAACCCTGATAAAACTACAGGGATTTGGGGTCTTGAGGGAATGAGGTGGGGGTAGAATTGGGAGGAGTGTTTTTCATTTTTATTGAATGGTTTAGCAGAAAATGAATTTCCTGGGGATATTTTATATGTAATTTTGCCAAAGATTCTCCTAATTACTCTCCTAGAAGTTTGTGTGAATATCACAGAATATTTTCTCTGATGATTTCACAGTTTCTAAAATGAAAGAAGTAACTCAAACAAAATAATTACAGATTTTATTCCTGTGACACATGGTTTGGAAAAAGCAGGGTCTCTGGTTGACTGGAAACATGAATGCATGTTACTTAATACACCCAAGAGAATGAGGCTGGTAGATTTTTAATGGAGAAAATGCTTAACATTTACATAGAATTTTACAGCATCCAAACTGCATTCACACTTATTATCCCCATTGCCTTCTCTCAGCTCTTTGGTAAAATGGGGATTCTGATCCCAGTTTACCGATCAGGAAATAAAAGTCCTGACAGTTGAAACTACTTGACCAAATCCCCATTAGACCAAGGGTTCATAACCAGGTCCCTACCCCCAGCCAGGGCTAAGTTCCATCTTCCTCCAGCCCCTTGCGTGCATATGATTAGGGAGTTATGGGGACCGAACTGCAGCAAGAGGGCCTGGCACAGGCATGCAGGCAAGCATGGGGGCTCAGTTCACAAATATGAATGAAACTGGAGGAAGAAAATTTACTTCCCCAAAAGATAAAAACCTATTCAGTTGGTGTCAGAGGGCAGGATTATGCTGCTGAAAGGACAAATTTGAGCATGATTTATTCTTGGCAGCCCTATTACTAAGGGTAGTGAGTGTTTTCAAGTGGAACTTATCACTCACCTACCCTGGCCGGCTGAATTTTCTACTGAGATGAACTCTCCAAGTTGCTGGATGAAGTATTAATGTGCACTGTGGAAGCTCAATGGGCATTTAGGTATTGTCTATGGACTTCTGGTTAGAACACTAAAATCCAGAGTGAGGGAGTGATCTAACAATGTTACAAAAATGTAAGAGGACTGGACATTTCTATCCCTCTAAAGCAAAAACATGTGTGGAGAAGAACTTTAGGGATGCCAGCCCAGCCACAGATCCCTGAGAGTGACTGCTTCCACCTTTGCACTTCCTGCCACACACAGACAAATGCATATACACAACACAAGCACATGCATGGGCATGGGCATGGGCCCCAACAGCCGTGCTTCTGTAATGTGACCCTGATCTCTCAGCCATAGGGGCTTAGCACAGGTGTGGACATGTGGACACTTGACCCAAGCTGGAACACTCAATTCCTCTCTCTCCAGAATTAAAGTCTAGAGAAAAAGCAAATGGGAAAATATTGCTGAATAGTGTGAGTGTCAAGGCTCTAGAAGAAAAATCCACAACCTTGGGCCCTAAAAGTTCCTATTTCATTCTTCCCTTTCCTGAACACTGAGTTATTTGACTTTTTCTTTGACTTTCGGAGCTACTGCCTCAGGATCCTTCCAGCAAATTTTGCCTGAGCTTAAGATAATTTGAAGTGGGTTTGTGATATTTGCAACCAAAAGAATCTCAACTAAACTATGAGACAGCCCCAGGCAATTGATAAATACCTTCTCCTAACACTGCTTCATCCTGTCTATAATAGATTTAATAATTAGCTGGTTAAATTATCAATTTGTGCAAATAACTATCATAAGTTGAAATACTTATTTTTAAGTTATCTCTTTTTTGGAAAGTTTGATGGCTCTTAAATAGCTATTAGAAAATATGCTTTTAAGTTATATATAATATACGTAATATAAGTTATATATGTTTGTGTACACATATGCACAGAGAGACCCTGATATTGGAAAGTTAGTTGAATTGTCAATTGTTTAATAAGAAGAAATTTTAAGTTTAAAGTTTGTTTTTAGTTTTGTAAATTATAAAATACTGTTTACTTGTTGCAGAAAATTTGAAACTGTGTAACAGTTATGTCTCACACATTATACCAGAGGGCTTTATTTATAGTTTATCTGATCCTAATTACAATCTGTAAGACCTCACTATCCATGTTTAAAGACAAGAAACTGTGTGTGTGTGTGTGTGTGTGTGTGTGTGTGTGTGTGCATGAGAGAGAGAGAGAACCCAAATCATTAAACCAAACAAGTTTGTAGTATGGACTAATTATAAAAAATATGGAAAAGCATAATTATTACTATAAAGCAATTCATAATACTTATCATTTTGGATCAAATGCATACAGAAAAAGCTTACTTTGGAGAACCTATTCAGATTTATGCTCTGTAGCCAACATAAATATGAAAAAGATTCTATACACTTCCACTGCATTTGGCAAAAGTGAGTGAGAGTGATGGATGCCCCTGATACACTTGCTGAGTCACACTTGCTGAGTCACACTTGCCACTGAGACAGGAAGGAGGGAGCAGGTGGAGCACCATAGAAAATAAACACTCATAGGCAGCTCTGATGTGAATGTGACTTGCATTGTTTAAGGAGGTATACTCTTGTCAACAATTCTACAGCTTCCATGTCAAAAGGCAGGTCTCTTCTAAAAACGTTAAGCATGTCCTTATCTACTCTAAGATGTGAGCAGATTCTATTTTACACACCCATGCAGAAGTCAGCAGGGGTATTTTAAGGGCTCCCTCAGTTATTAAATTGACATTTGGGAGCCATTTTTTAATTTAAAAAATAATTTCATAAGTAATCTATGTTCACTAGAAAAGTTTCAACTTACAACTAGCAAAAAATAACCAAAAAAAATCTTCTATTGGTATCTGGATGTATGTCATTTCATACTTTTCTAAATATCTACATAAAAACACATATATTTCACAAAAATGAGGTTAAAATGCCTGCTTTATTTTATATAACAATATATTGTCAGCACATTGTCATAGGGAAGCAATTCTCCATGAGCCTCGCACGTTTCTGCACATCTTGTGAGCAGAGGCACTCTCCACCTATTTTCCTGTCTTATTTTTTCACAGATATTTATATAGTGAACAGGTGTGGAAGACTGGGATAGCATCTCCTTTCAGAACAATGAGCAGATGTGTTCATTGTTAACTATAAAAAATTTGGGTTTCCTAAGCTCGGAGTTCCTGTTCTGTAAGGCAACCACTGATGGCAGTGCTAGTGTCACCTGGCCCTTTCCTGTCACTCTGTGGGAATCAGGACTTGAGAAACTGGCAGGAAAAAAAATCCTGAAATTCTGGCTTCTGATATTGATGTGAGTATTAGAGACCTTTGTCCCTGACCCAGGGGTCTGTGTCTTCTTTCATGAAACTGTGGCAGAATTGTTAACGTATAAATTGGGTAAAATCTCAGACTCTCCATGGTTCTAGACAATTATATTACCAAACTATTGTTCAACATCATCATCCTTGATAGCTGCATTTTGACAAGTGCACTATGATGTCTTTATCCAATTCCCTGTTGTTGGATTCTTAAACTGTTTCCATGGTCTTGCCCTTGAATATAATACTTGCATACTATGTATTTATATATTCATCCCTTAGAAATAACTTTTCTGGATGAAAATTTAAGGAACTTTTACTTTTGATGAACTGCATATTAAATACCATTTGAGATTTTCCAGGCATTGAATAATTAATTTCTATTGACTGCTTCTCTGTCAGTGGTCCTCAAGGTCAGGCTCACTGAGGGGATGGATGGGTCAACCCAAGACAGGTGATGGGGTGGCTCAAGTGTCAGGAGCCAGTCATCTTAAGGTTAGCTGTGAAAATGGAAGTCAAAAGGTCAGAAATCCAAAAGGGTGATATAGCTCAAAAACCTCAGAAATAAGATCTCACCCTAATATTCCACCTTTACAATTTGACATCTACTAGTTGCCAAGCTCATGCACATGAGACAAAACAAAGCCAAGGCCAGAGCCCGGCTATTTCAGCTGGTAATAGACAGTGAGCAACTTTTAGGCTGTTTATTATTTATATATACAGTGAAAATAAGGGCCAGTTCCCCATGGTGTTTCCCAGACACCAAACTGGACAACACTGAAGTGGAAGGGATCGGATGACTATACCATGAGCTGGGACACTGCTGTAGATTTGGCTGAACAGTTTCGTGGTCCAAGCTCTGCTTCTGGAGTGGTGGGACAGGGCAGAAAGTGCCAAAGCTTGTCAGCACCCTGGAGATCTTAAGAAACTGATTCACGATAACCTCCCAAGGAGAGAGGGAGATGAGGGGGAGATGGCTTCCTACAAGACTCATGTCCTTGGAGGAGCACAGACATTGTGCCAAGCCATT
This sequence comes from Cacajao melanocephalus, assembly GCA_963573385.1. Taxonomy (NCBI): domain Eukaryota; kingdom Metazoa; phylum Chordata; class Mammalia; order Primates; family Pitheciidae; genus Cacajao; species Cacajao melanocephalus. The sequence continues at coordinate 46,850 of CAUYLG010041603.1, read as the reverse complement.
CAAGAGGTAGCTTGTCTGGACGGGTGTTGGAATTCACTTGGGGTGGTTGGCAAAATATTACAGAAAATATTAGAGAAAGTTATACATTATAGTCTCAAATCTTTTGGAAGGCTGAAAGGTTTTATTGGGGCAGGCCGAAGGTGGCTGGCTGGTCCTTCACTAAGGAAGAGATAGGGACACTAAGAGGCTTTTCCCAGTTTAAGATCCATTTACCCTACATCCCTTTGTTTCTACTCTAACTGTTCACTCATGTAAACTTTGTGCTGACGGTCCTCTCAGGGGGAGGTCAAAGAGAAATTACCCGTTAGTAGTGTTTACTCTGGGCCAGGAACCTAAAGCTTTTATCATTCGTAAAACCATTCTTTTAACCACGTTAATTATCCACAAGTGTGTTAACTTAGAACCTCTGTTGTAAAATCTTGACAGAATAAATCTGTGGATGGACAGAGGGTCTAGGTCGATTGGTTGCATTTTGCCCTCTAAAAGCAGCCAACGGCCATCTCTAGCACACTTGTATCACTGTAATGGTGTGAGAGTGCATTCATTCATCCATCGTTAAGTCAGGGTCTGCAGGCCAGAGTACCACAGGTGTGGTCAACGTCTCAGATAGGTGCAAGTCGCCAGGGCACCAGGATGGAGCCATTGCCCCACACGTACCTTTTTACCCTATTCTCTCACATTTCCTCCAACCTCTGCCCACAAACTACTGCCTGCTGTTGCACGTTCTTCAGACATACACCTCATGCTCCTGCAGCTGTGCCTTGGTTGCAGGTGAGCCTTTAACTGGGGCCATTTTCCTCCATCTCATACCACCTAGCAAAGTCCCAACTACCCCCAAGCTGAGCTTGGTTCCTTACTGTATTTAATGATGACAACATCCCAACAGCCCAGCAGGGTGCGTATGGTATACGCATGTTACAGAAAAGGAGGGGAGTTGTTAGGGAACTTGCTCAGGGCTCTCCAGTAGCAGAGCCAAAATTCAACTCCTTTGATCTGTCACAGGAGGAAGCACAAAGCCTAGCTCATAGCAAGTTATCACAAAATGTCTGAAGAGTCACCTCAAATGAATTGCAGCAAGGGGACATCAAGAGGACTTGAATCCACAGTCTTGGATAATCAGATTTCATGGTGGGTGCCAGAGCAACTGATGTTCAAGGACATGAGGGATGGGGTGCTATCAGAGTCAGAGCTAACTCGGCCTAAATCCTGGGCTTGTATAGTCTGGTCTTGAAGGGCAGGGCCCAGCACTGGTAGAGCTGGGGGCTAACTGTGCTACTGGAAACTTGTGTTTGAAGAGGGAAGATTCGGGCATAGAAGGGGCATCGGCAGGTTTTGGGTTCATCCTGATGTTCCCTAGCTGCTTCTCTCTGGAGTCCCTCCTCCCCTTGGCCTGTCTTTAGCCCTTTTAGTACCAATCACTTTATCCTTTCAGCCTGGCTGAGTCCTTCCACTGGTCTCATTCTCCTCTAACCAGACCTGGGGTTATCCGCTGCTTTTGGAATTCACCATGAGGAGACCAGGAGACAGCAAGGGTCATTGTCTATGTGAAGTTTCAAGGGTATCTGTGAAAATAAACAGTTTTTTGCAAGAGCGAAATGGCATCTATGGTAGATTTGGAAAAACAGTTGTCATTCTGCTTTGAGTTCTTCTACAGATGGCAGCTGGGCCTTCCTCTCAACGTCGAGGGTGACGGTCTGCATGTGGCTTCTCCCCAGCACTGTCCTGGGTTGGTGGGGGTGGGGTGCAACACACTAGAAATAAACTTCCTCGGTTTACTGCTCTGATTGAGGCCTCCTTCCCCCAACCCCTCACCATCCAGGCTACAGGACTCCCCATCTGGGTATCTTCCACATTGAAAACTGTGCTGTGTTGAGATAACATGGCACAGAGATTCAACCCATAGGGGCTCTAGGGTTAGGCAGGCATGGTTATAAGCCTCAGCACTGTCCCTCTACAGAAGCTTTTGCAACATTGGGCAAATGTCTTTGCCTCTCACAGCCGCCATTTCCTCATGGGTAAATGGGGATAAGAGGATCTGGCTCTTAGGATGGTAGGGATGGATATAGTGAAATAGTGCATGTCAAGAGCTTATGAGCATGTGGCCACAGCAGGAATTCATTACTGTTGCTCTATGACTGTTATCAAAGCTGTGGCCCACACGTGCACACAACTAATGTGGCACAGGCTGTGATGCCTGCTACAATGGAGCTATGATTGTAACTATAGACTGCCCCCGTATCCCTGGGTCCTGCACATGTGGATTCAACCAACTACAGATCAAAAATATTAGAAATAATTAAAAATCACAATACAACAAAAATACAAATAAGAAAACTTGGTATAACAACTATTTACGTTGTATTTAGGTATTGCAAGTAATCTAGAGTATTAGATTTTCTAAGTAATCTAGAAATGATTTAAAGTATACAGAAAGAGGTGTATCGATTCTATCCAAATACTGAGGATCCATGGATTTTGGTATCTGTGGGGGGTCTGGAAACCAATCTCTCATGAATATTGAGGATGGCTATATTGTTATTAGACCATCTTCTCACTTGGGGAAACCAGATCTCCACCAGCATTAATTAAAGCAATTGCTGTCCCAGAGAGCATTAATATTGAGAATCTCATGTTTTTATATCCCAACATCATATTTAAGGATATACAAGAGTTCTTTATCACTGGCAATAAACTCTAAAGATAAATGAACCAGAGCCACCGAGTAATAAAAAGTCTCCATCTTTGACTGTATGTGCACAAGGGTGATGCTGTTACCCTGAGATCTAAGCCATTGGCCTGAATGCACACAAAGAGCTGTTGGTTAATGGCCCTGGAGATCTGGAGGACTGAACAGAAAATCACCAAATGGTAACATTCTAGGGAGTCATAGCACTGATACATTCACTAGGCAACTACCTCTGATCTGAAGGAAGTCCATGCTGCTTCAAATTCAGACTGTCCCCGAGGCATCATATTGATTTTCCTCCTCTCCACCCACTCCAGGCTGTGAAACAGATTAATTGAACTGCTAAAATGATGAAGTTATATATACCAGCTAATTTTCCAGTGGTCAGCATGACCTTTTATAAAAGTGTGTTCAGCATTTGAAAGTGTAAGTTTTTCCAGCATCTCACTGTGAAATACATATCAGAAAGTGAAGTTTTAAATGATTTTCTTTTATACCAACAAACTGGCAAGTATGAGATGTTCATTTGCCCCAGAGTTAGCAAATGAATAACCAATTATGAAGTCCGAGAATATCACAGTTGACTTAAGCAGCAAATAGTCATGCCTATGTAATTCCATTTAACTGGTTACTCAGTTCTTTTTGAAAGGCGTTATTAAGCTTGTTAGGGAATCTCAAAGGCAATAAGTTTCATTAAGCAACTAAACAATTAGAACCTTGGAGTATTTAAAAAGATTACAGGCAGACAAATAGTACTGCAAAGTGGCCTGTGAAATACATTCAAGAACTCAATAGACAGAAATAAAGATTTACAGAAGTTGTTTTTTCAGATTGTGTTCTTTCTAATTACCTTTTTAATTGTGATTTTTTTCTAATTGAGATTGATTGATTTTCCAACATAAGATATTTACTGCATAAATATATGTATATTATCTTCATAATAGTTGTATTACAGATAAGCTAAAAGAAGAAAATGACCCATTTCAAGAAATAACCAATATCAGTATTTTGCTCTAAACTTTCCAGAGGCTTATATAGTATAGCCAGATCGCTAAAAGCCTAGGGGCCAGACTCAGAGTGACTGAATTTATAGCCTAGTTTTATTGCTTGTTGACTCTTTGATCTTGAAAATTTACTTAAACTGCATTTGATTCAGTTTTCTTATCTATATAATTGGGATTTTCAATTGTACCTTCTGTACAGCATTTGGGGATGATCAAAGGAGACAGTATGTGTAAAGTCTTAAATGAATAGCTGGCATTTGTTAAGTCTTCAATAAATATTAGCTATTTTATATATCTTATATAGACAATGTCTAATCCAAATGGGATTTAATTGTATGTTCTGTATTTATAGTTCACTTTTTATTTACTGGCATATTGTGAAGATTTTTCTATGTAAATGGATGCACATCTCTTAATGGCTGTATAATGTTCCATCATTGGGTGTTTAGCAAATTACCAGGTAGGAGTCTAAGCAAAGCCATGGTTTGGGCTCCACCCTTCCTTGCTAGACCTCAGTAAGGGCAAAGTCCCCTGCTTGCCCCAGGTCATCCCTGATGTGCCAGAGTGAGTATTTTTACATTTGTTCAAACCCTGTGACTGAGTTCTCAGCATTCATGGGCTCCTTTACAGTAACAGAATGCCCAGCTAGCAGAGGCATTGGGGATTCCCACCATTGAAGGCTGCCCAGGGAAGAAAGCCTCTTTCTTCACTTCTAATAAACTAGCATCTCTGCCATTTGCCTAACTTCTGGAGAGGGGCCAACACATTTCGGGAAGATGCTTGCCTTCTTGCAGAGGCAGCTGAAACTCATTTGAATAACCAAGTCAAATCAATTCAGAAGAAGCCACTGCAGCATGCAAACAAGGATTATTATTCTTATTCCTGCCATATCCCCAGCAAGTAGCACAGTGAACCAACTGCAGAATCATAGAGTCGGTGCTACGGGATGTGCAAGGTGACCTGGTCCTCCTTTACGGGTAAGCGAATGGTGGCATGATCCCAGGTCACATGAAAAGGAAGAGGCAGAACAGGAGAAGACTCAGGCATTAGGACTTCATGTTCAGAGTTCTTCTCACTCCACTCTACTACCTTCTACTCTCTTCACCCAAGAGAGATGGAAAGTGACTGCGTGTGCAGATTTCCGTGAGAGGAAATAATTCAAGCTCTACTGTTGATTCTTTTGGTTCCCACTTGGTCAGGACATCTTGGGGAAAATCAGAGCTACATGGGTTGGGGAGGAATAGTGTGCAAGGTAACATCAATGAAAATGGATTGGTAAAAAGAGAAAAGGATGTTACCAATTCAATCCTCTAAGTGTCTAACTCAACAACAGCAAATATACTGTGTGTGTCTACCACTGGGGCATCCTGTCTAAGAGTCTGATGCACGGAGAGACAATGTTCAGTTCTTGGCAGGATGAGAGGAAACATCGTTCTGATCTAATGTGGAATCTATTCTCAGCTCTAGCATTGCCCCCAAGGACCGTATAGATGTACGATGTTCCCTGAATTATCTTTTCAAAATGCAAATCTAGGCTAGTTGTTCCCTGCCTTAAACCCTGTCAGTGGTTCTCCATTGTCTTCTGAGTGAAATACTAACCCCTCAGCAGGAATCTTTGGGGGTAAAAGCAGCAAGGAAGGGGTAGGATGATTATGAGTTTCTTAATTACAGATTTCTCGAGGCCTAGAGCCCTCCAGTAATGGTACATGGCAGAAAACAGCCTTGCCATGCAGAGTTGTCTAGTAGTGGATGACAAAACCCAGTGGGGCCAGCCCCAGAGTGCTCGTCCTACTTTGACCATAGGCCCTCAGCCTTATACATTTTTGCAGTGTCAACCCAAAGGATGTAGATGCATAGCACAGACCAATGCAGTTGCTTGCTTTTCCCTAACAAGGCCCTTAGAGTCTGCTGCTCACCCCATCTAATGGACTTGGAGTTTGAGACAGCAGTTGACCCCGTTGGTTTTCCAGTTTGATATTTAGTTATCAGTGTGCTCAGCCCTTGTTTTTTAGATATTTGACATTCAAACCCCAAACAGGACTCTTGTACATCAGCTGGCTAGGAAACATTTTGGGTAATTCGATGGTGGCACTATGTACTGGCTACCAGTTGGGTTTAGGTGCTGTCTTTCAACATCAGTGTGTACTTAACGCAGTTTATTGCATTTTAAAATTGTTATATAAAAATCAGTAAAGATGAAAACTAAAGGTCTGCTATTAATGGTAAGAATTACTGGTTTATAAATGCATTACAATTGAGGCAAAAATGAAAAGCAATAGCACATTAACAATCTTTGATTTTTTAAGAACATGTACAAAATACAAGGCAACATATTGACAATATAATTTTTCTATGCCTTATAAACAGGGATGATAAGAATTTTCATAATTTATCTCTCAGAGGACAGAAGTCTTCTTCTAACACATATTACCTATTTTCAGTTTTCACACATCTGACTGATGTTATGGAGGAAGATCTTGACATCAAGCATCTCCTGCCACAAGGAAAGCTTTGGGAAGAAATATGAGCAAAGTGCAGAGGGTGAGGCTCATGAGAGGGGTGGACAGGTGAGGCAGTGCTGAGTTCTGCAGACTGCCCTGCTGCTGAGATTCTGTAGCTGGGGCTACCATCATGACCCTCTAAACTCTCTTATCACTAAATACCAAAGGACTGATGAACCAGATACACAGTGTTAAAAGAAAAACTTTAAATAAATAAACTATAACAGTTTAATTGAGTAAGAAAAAGATTCAAGAATCAGGCAGCCATCAGAATCACAGAACATCAGAGAGATTCTAGTGCTGCCACATGGTCAGAGCAAATTTATGGACAGAGGGGAAAAAAAAGTAGCATGCGGAAAACAAAAGTGAGGTCCAGAAACAGCTGGATTGGTTATAGCTCCGAGTTAGCCTCATTTGCACATGGTTTGGACAGTTGGCTGCCTTTGAGTGGCTCAAGCATGGCTGCTCGGATTGACTGAGGCTCAGCTAGCTTACAGAAGCATACTCGAGTTAGTTTTCAGTTTACCTACCTACTATGTTAGGTTACAGTTCCTCCATAGGGACTCAAGTATGAGAGTTCAGAGGCTTTCTCAGACCAGATTTTAGTTTGATTTAACAATGGTGGGGGGCTTGGTGTGAGATGTGGGAAAAAGCCACAGGCTAAGAGTTTGAGAAGCAGTGGCTTGAAGCCAGTAATTGCTCTTGGATGGAAACAGCTTTTTACTTTTACTCAGAGGTGAAGACAACAGGATCACAGGCTATAAAGAACTGTGCTGTACGGAAATGAGACAGAAATGCCTATTGTGGGCCTAGCATCCCAACTACATAAGTGTTCATTAAATGTTGAGGGGTCCCCTTTTGTCAAGTAGAGGAAGCAGAAGACGGGTCACATTATTTTAATACATCTGTGCCAGCTGTGTAGTTATCACGTGCCCCTTGCTGTTCTCTCTAATCTTTTTGCTTTATCTTCTAGCGTGTCTCATCAGGGGAAGGGAGATGAAGGGAGCTGACATTTGCGGGTGAGGCTGCTGCATATGATTATGGAGAGATTATGCAAATGAAAGCCCTGGCATTGCACACTGCACAACCTACGCAGCTGTACAGAGTGATCCTGGCTGTTGTTTGCCACCTATTGTTATAGTAGGTAGCTAGTCAGGCATGAAAAAGACAGGATAGGGCTCCCTCCCTCTGCATCAGGAATGTCAGGTGACCATCAGGTAATATGGTCAGGCAGTTGTTTCACTGTTTCTCTAAAATAATAATTGGTCACAGCCGGCACTAGGGAAAAAAGGCAGTCTCCCAATAGACAGAAAGAAACCTGACTGGTGATCAGCAGCTTCCCGATAAGATCTCAGGATTTGGGTGAGTGGGTCCAAGATTGTACACTAAGAGGCAAAATGGCAGAGTTTAAGTGGTATATGACTCTCCAGGAGTGTTCAACTGGTAAGAGAAGAACGCCTCAAGTGAGCGTCATATAACTCCAGTAAATAGTTGTAGTGGCCCCTCCCAAGCGCTAGCAGGCCACTGTGCATGTAGATATTGCAGGTCAAGGGAAAAATTAGGGAAGAAGACAGGCAAGCTCCGAGAAGTATTGTCAATATCGTAAAACCCTAAGTCAAAAGTCAAACCGGGCACTTGATCAAGTTGCCTGCTTGGCCTTCTTCTAAGTGTATTTTCCTTCCTTTTATACCTGCTCTAAAGCTTTTTAATAAACTTTCACTCCTGCTCTAAAACTTGCCTCATTCTAAAACTTGAAATCTTTCTTCTGAGGAGGCAAGAACTGCAGTTGCTGCAGACCTATATGGATTTTCTGCCAGTAACACTGTGTTTGCAGTACTGTGCTAGATCTTCCTATTATCATATCAAATTGCTATTATCATATCAAATTACTCCTAAGAGCCCCGTGAGGTGGGATTATCCCTACTTGCCACTAAAGAAATACTGAGTTGGAAAAATGGAAGGATGTCCCAAGATCACAAAACTAGGAAATGATGGGACTAGAATGGCTCTTTCCATCATCCCAGAGAGTTTGGAGCTGAATGCCCTTCAATGCAAATGAACCATCCACCTAAGAGTGCAAAACAGATGCGATACACAGAAAGCCTACATTTCCTCGTTGCATAATGCTTTCTGTGTCTCACATTGGCTCCCAGAGACTGGCTCTCTGGACGTTCAAGGAGGAATTATGGCTTTAGCAGGAGCCTGTGTTCTTCAGTCCAGAATCTGTGCACTGAGTCATAAACTCTCATTTGAATTTGATCTCCTGAGTAGGCTCCAGAATCTCTTCCTCCTCTTCTTCCTTGATGGTTCTTTTCATCTTTGTGTGTGAGGGATGAGAGTCCCTGCATTAATGCTCAGTGTCCTTCACAGCTGGGGCAGCAATTCTAAAATTGAGCTAACAGAACATCAGAAGAGAAAAAAGGAAAGCCTGCCCCTGTTACAGGAAAGGGGTCCTGATCCAGACTCCAAGAGAGGGTTCTTGGATCTTGCATAAGTATTTATGGAGAGTCCACAGTGCAAAGCAAAAGCATGTTTATTAAGAAAGTAAAGTGGTGAAAGAACAGCTACTCCACAGACAGTAAGGCATTCCTGAAAGTAAGAGGAGGATGGTGTCCATCCTAGGAGCAATCCTTGTTTATATACAGGATAAAACAGATCATGGGGAGATGTAGGGTTTGTGATAAAGGATTAAGTTCCTTAATTACAATATTTTGCAAGAATCAATATTATTATCTTTAAAGCAAAACTAGAAATGCCTTTGTTCTCAAGATATTGGGGTATCAGTACGCTCCCAAGTCTGGGTCTGTTTAGTAAATATTATCAATCTATTCTCTTAACTGTAAACATCTAGAGGCTAGGATTAATTAACTTTCTGAAAATGCAGCCCAGCAAGTCCCAACCTCATTTTCCTAGCCGTCACTCAAGATGGAGTCACTCTGGTTCGAATGCCTCTGACACCCTAATCAAAAAGGAAGAGACTGCTGATGATGCCTTTAGGACAAATGCACAGAACTGGAAGGAACCTGCAGAAAGGAGCTGCCAACCCCTACCTTCCCTCCTGCAGAAAGATGTGTTCAGGTCAGATAAGGATGTTTATGGGTATCAAGGGGAGAAGAGGCATGAGAGAGAGAGAGGAATACATTGAAAATTATTCCAAGGCTGTGGTTAGAAACTCCATGGCTTTGAAAACCCAGGCAGCCACACAAGTGAGTAAAGCAGGTGGTAGGATCCATGGCAAAATGGAGATGTCGTGCTCTAAAGGGGCTGCCCCTACTCACAGCCCCAACCAGGTGCAGCCAAGTATTTATCCTGTGTACTAGGATGTACTAGGACTGATTTTAAGAAAATCTAAGCTTTTGAATTTTAAAGAATAATCATAATAGCTACCACTATTTTTTTCCAAGTTATGTTTGTAATTTTTATTGACAGCATACATAACAAAATTTGTCTTAGTTTCTTTATTAAGTATGGCTTCAGTCTCTGAATCAATGTAAACTTCAGAGTAGGGCTCAGAACTCTTTTTTTAATACTTTAAGTTCTGGGGTACATGTGCAGATTGTGCAGGATTGTTACATAGGTATACACATGCCCTGGTGGCTTGCTGCGTTCATCCACCCATCATCTACATTAGGTATTTCTTAAGCACTCAAGGCTGAAGGCAGAGCATTGAGAATCTCTCTATTTGGGAATAAGAGGAAGATCAGAAGAGAGTGGAGACAGAAAGGAGGTGTTAAGAGTAGAAAACAAACAGAAAATCACATCCATGGAGATAGCAGTGGAAGGAAGGGAGGTGACCATCTGCGGCGGCACCTGGCAGAGGTGGAGACCCAGGATGGGCAAGGAAAGGCTGGTGAACATGGTGTGCAGATTGTCTTCAGCGACCTCCCAGGGACTAATTTCAGCAGAAGAACAGAGATCAAAGACAGACTATGAGGGGCCGAGAAGTGGGTGGGTGGCAAAAAGCAGATGCAGCAGGTATGCACTACCATTTTCAAAAGTTTGTCCAAACTCCTTACAACTCTGAGATTTATATTCCATCCCCATTAGTGTCATTAGTTTCAGTGGCTACTTTCAATTAGTTCTGCACTCAGGCATCTGCAGCCTTTTCCTTCCCACTGTTCAAGGCTATTAGCAGAAAGAAAAAAGGAAGCAGCTCAGTTGGGATCTTCTTTTTAAATGTTCATCAAAGAAAGAAAATCAGCAAAACTGCTGAGTTTATTCCAATCACAGCAAGTGTAGAGTCCAACCACCAAATTTAGTTCTGCCTAAATCTCTAACGGAGGAGGTAGAGGTGAAACTGTCATTCTTCGGTGCAAATTTCTTCAGATTTACCTGTAGGTGGGGAGACTGTGAGGCCTCCCTTAGGACTGCATCTTTTGGTGACAGCCATTCCTCCAAGACACAAGACTCCTCTTATGCAAGACTTTGGCTTGAAGTCTCCTTCTTGGTCTTCCTGAAACTTGCTTGGAACTGCAGGGCAGTCTGAGACTGCCGCCCAATCCCTCTCCTGTCCTTCTCTCATTCACAGGTGTCCAAGTAGCACGGCCATTTGAGAGCTCTCGCAGCTGCCTGCCCCTCACAGGTGTGTGTGTCACAGGCGGTGTGACCACCACCAACACTATGACTTCTAAAATATTAATCCAACTTCCCCTGACCCTTTGAAGGGAAACGATTGTACTTCCAGTTTAACATTTTGATGTAGTACAGGTTTCTGCAACTGAGCACTTGTAAATGCATTATATATTTAGTGGTAATGCCATTTGGGGCACTAGGTTTGGTGCATCATATGAAAAGAGGCCTTACATTTGGCTGGCCCAGAGTCCAAAGGATAGTGCAAACTCGTTCTAGTTTCCTGGTCCTTCCATAGAGAGTCCAACCTGGGCACACATGTGGGCATTTCCTTTCTGTCCAGCCTCCTTCCCTGACCTCATCACCATAATTATTTGAGCTCTTTTTTCACCCTAGGGCTCCTGGCTGCATCCCAGAAGTGTGTACAGCGTCCTCAGGTTCTGAGCATCACTCTAGGCTCAGTTCCGGAGACGAAGTGGCAGGCATTTAGCTGAAGTAAGCCTTACTTCCTTGGAATGTTTTAGACTTGAGCTTTAAGAGGACAAGTAACCCCTCCTCTAGCTAAATTTGCCATCTTTAACTCTGACATGCTTTTATGCTACCCTACCGAAGATTTTTCCATGTTTTTATTAATTTTGCCAAGCATTCCCTGGAGCTCTGCCTGGAGTGATGGAGGTAACGGGAAAGGGAAACAAAAGGAAAACAAACCCATCTCATCAGAAGTACAAAGTTCTAAGCATTGGGAGATAATGAACTAAAGTTATATCATTTATTTGAATATTCTTCCACCTTAGAAAGCGCTTAAAGCCCCTAAGAGTCTTTTCTGAACCACACAGAGGGGAGTGGAAGATTTAATTCCTACATTATAATGAAAGCAATTGTCCTGTGTGCATCATCATTTTCCCACTATCTTAATGCATCAGTTAATAAAAATTTTCAGAGCCCATTCACATGGCTACAGTAGCTGAGAAGTTAGATTGCATCCTCCACCCTGTGGGTACAGATTCAGCTGCACTGCAGATGGGTTGTCCTCCACACATCAAAGTCTCACTAGTGCTAGCCATCAGTTGGGCTGCATATGCCAGCCTAAGGGCGCAAAGCAACTTCCATTTCATCCAGATGGGTTTCTCTCCCCCATTACCTTCCATTTGCAGCATCACTGCAGAGATAGCCCATTCAGAAGGTATCTTCTACGTTGATGATGGCAGATTCATAGCTCTTGGGCACCACAGGCACTCAGGAATGCCAGGTACTTCAGGCATGACACACAACTTTGGGGCAATAACCTCCTCAGTATGAGAAGACACAATATTTTTAATGTATAAAGAGTTCAGACTTTATCTTCTGCCTGTATATAACAATTTCAGAATTGCTAGCTTTATTTTTTCTGTACTTCACCCTCTTTTCCTTATTTCTGAGAGCAGAAAGGGCAAAAGCTTATGCAAAGCCTGATGAGAAAAGAGATTGGAGAGAAGAATGTACTCCCCAGGTAGCTTCGTGAGGAGCAGGACGAAACTGGTCAAATGGGTCATGATAGGAAACAAGACATTAAGGTGGCAGGGACAGGACCAGCTGGATGACAGAGAGTGTACTTATAGCATAGGAGTGAGAAATCTCTGACTAATTAGGGGTGGCAAAGAACAGAACAAGAGAAACTATAGGCTGGGCACAGTGGCTTATGCCTGTAATCCCAGCACTTTGGGAGGCTGAGGCGGGCAGATCACTTGAGGTCGGGAATTCGAGACCTGCCTCACCAACATGGAGAAACCCCATCTCTACTAAAAATACAAAATTAGCCAGGCATGGTGGTGGGCACCTGTAATCCCAGCTACTCAGGAAGCTGAGGCAGGAGAATTGCTTGAACCCAGGAGGCAGAGGTTGCGGTGAAGCAAGATCATGCCGTTGCACTCCAGCCTGCGCAACAAGAGCAATACTCCATCTCAAAAAAAAGAGAGAAGTTATAAAGATTTGTTGCAGATTTTGCTCTTGGATCCCCCATGAATTGTTGAGAGACCTAAATAAAATTAAATTTCCCATATGGGTTGCAGTTCTTCAAATGTGATACTCCTCTGAGGAGTATCACTGGGTCTTAGCTTTATGGGCAGAATATCTTGTTTCTTGGCCACTCTGTGCCCATCTGCCATCCAAGCACCAGAACTAGTGTGAAGGGGCAACAACGTAGAGTTACAGGCTTTCAAAGGATGAAGTCACATTGGAGATAATCGAGTCTAACCTCATATTTAATTCAGGAAGCTTCGTAGTGCTCCCTTGCCTAGTCTCTGTTTAAAGGATTCCAATAATATGAACTTCAGGTCCAATGTAGAGGCAGCCAAATTGTTAAGCTCATGCCTTGAAGTCAGAAGGTGTAGTTTCCAGACATTTACAATGGTTAAACTCCTGTTCTCTGAGTGTCATGACTGTCATCTGGAAACGGGTCACAACAGTCCCTTTCTGGAATGTCAGTGAGGGGGACAAAGAACAGGATGGATGCAGATATCCTCCAGAAAGAACAATGCAGATTCTAATCACAAGGAGCACAGCCTCCTGACTCAGGGGCCTGGATTGAGTCTACACGTTGATCAAATATCTCGTCAGTTTAGTGAGGTCCTGTGTGGAAACAGACATAAAATAAGTGATTGGATGGAGTTTTGGTATCAAAGTAAGTTCTGGTGATATGCTAATACCCAGCTATGTTCAAAAGACTGTCTACACCAGGTGGACAGAGAACCTTGGAAACCCAACACTTTTCTAATCAAAATTATTTCATTCGTAGAACTTCTCAGGAGTTGTTTCAAATATCCTTTCATTGAATGAACTTGGTTTCTGAATAAGAATATGTCACAGGAATTGGGAGTCTTAGAAAATCTGACACTAAAGTAGAAAAAAAATTGAAAGAAAAATATTCCAAAATAATTAAGCATGGAGGAAGTCGAGGAGAGCTTATTTTTCTTGTTTCTGTGTGTGAAAATTTTCTATGATAATGCTATAATACCTTAAAATAACTATCATGTTACAACAATACTCAGCACAATTTAATGGGTAGCTTTGTGTATGTTCTTAGGTTAATTATTTCACCTTTCACTCGTTCAGTTGCTTTGTCTTCAGAGCAAGGGGATTCACATAGATTCTACATAGCGACCTGTCTTCTAACAACTCTGTTGTGTGAAAATTTTCACTTACATGCAATAGATGTCAACGCATTCAAAAAACTTTCACCTTCACGGTAGATTATTTTTCCATAGGAAAAACATATCTCCTGTTAACAACTATATGCATCTTGCCCCAGAAATAATAAATAAAAGAATGACAGATCTTTTGCTCTCAGAAATGTTTGACTAATATAAGAGCCATGAAACTGTGATTTTGGCCATGAGAGGATGGGTGTCATACAGCGCATTTACACCTGGTTTACACAATGAAAACTGGCACCTTTCAGACAAGTTAGTGCCCTTTGAGTCCATCCGTTTTGTGGTATGTAAGGCTCACCGCCACACATTGCACACACAGCCTGCGTGCTCCCCTGTCCCAGAGCAGCCACCATTGCCTGAGTTTACTGCCCAGCCTGATAAGTTATTATGTAGACAAGAATGTAGTGGCTATGTACGGCAGTGCCCTTGAAATTTGCATGCTCCTTAAAGTCAAACTACATCTCACATGCAAAATAAAAATTAAAAGAAATTCATGAATGGCAAATGCTACTGGGTTTAAAGTATAATTTAAATGAAATAGACTACTCACTACACATTGGAAAGGAAGAATTTTAAGAAAATCTATATAAATATTTAGAATGTTGGATTTTTGCCGGACGACACAGTACTACAAATCCAATATTTGATGCCAGACAGACTAGCTTGCTAGTCTGATGCTAAGTATTTAGCACCTCTGAGTTTCAGTTACTTCATTGGTAAAATGGGCATGCAGTAGGTTCCTTTCTCCTGTCTTGGATAAGCTGAGTTATCTTTAATTCTGTGGTATAATTTATAAAATGTTAGAAATATTTTATACATTTTGTACATGTCTATATTTCCTTTCAAAATTTCCTGGTACATGTGATTGCAATACATCTCCATCTCGCTGTGCTCTCCTTGCTTACTGATGAAAGAAAGAGGGAAGAAAACTAGGGTTTCTCACCACCATGATTACTGATTTGCTAAAGCATTAAATGAATAGCAGATCCTAGGTTCTAATCCTTCATTTCCATAAAGGGATAAAGGCATGTCTATTTTACCTCCAGGTATTTATGCTGGCATGTTGCTTCTTGAAAATGAGCTATTTATTATATGCATAGATAAACCAATTTTTTATTTTTATTTTTTGAGACCAAGTCTCATTCTGTCATCCAGGCTGGAGTGCAGTGGCACAATCTCAGCTCACTGCAACCTCTACCTCCCAGGTACAAGTGATTCTCCCACCTCTCAGCCTCCCAAGTAGCTGGGATTACAGGTGCACACCACCATACCTGGCTAATTTTGTGTTTTTAGTAGAGATGGAGTTTCACCATGTTGGCCAGACTGGTCGAAAACTCCTGGCCTCCAGTGATCCACCTGCCTCAGCCTTCCAAAGTGCTGGGATTACAGGTGTGAGCCACCATAGCCAGCCGATACCCCACTTTTGAGACTGGATTTTCATACAATCACGTGCAGGACTATGAAGCATAATTTAATGCATACTGTCTTGTTGTGGGGATGGCAAGAAAAAATATGTATTTGTAAAATTCCATGGTAAAAATGTGGTGCTAGCACTCAAATCCTCATAAATGATAGCATCTGTCACCATCACTGCTTGTTGCCTCTCCAGCAGCTGTCCCTGCCTATACTCCCCTGCTGGTGGAACCTGAATCAATGACAAACAGAAGCTCAAAAGGCTAGAAACTCACTTTCCGGTTGCTCTTGAGCCACCGGCAGCCCTGGCACCTAGTTTTATTCAGAGACATTAGTGGAAATACTTTGGGGGTCTTCTTGGAAAGATTTTCCTCCTGGAGAGATACAGGCTAGAGCCCTACCCCATCTGGCTTTAGGACTTTGGGAAAACTCAGAAAATAGCAGAAGCAACAACCTGGTAATCAGATACAGCTGAGTTACTGAACCAACCTCAATAATCAACTGCTTCTCAACTTATTACTTGGAAGGAAAAATAGCACTTATTGCTTAAACTGCTTTTAGTCTGCTGTTAGGTACTCTACTCCTTGCAGTTGGAAACATCGCCCCGACTGCCTCTCCCACCCTTCCACTCTGGCTCTGAGCCTGCCTACCTCTTGTTTTTGTCCTGGTATAATCTCTGGCACACCCAAGCATACTGCCAGAAAAATGACACGAAGTTAGCCTTTTCTCAATCTCTTTGAAGGCACTGCTCCCACATGTCCTGATGAGAGGCATGAGGCCCTGAAATCAAATTCTCTTAGGAGCCTCAGGGAAAGGGACTGAGGAGGGCAGAGCAGGTAGGAGGGGCAGGCACAGATGTGTTGGTGACACTGAAGTGGCCTAGGCAGCTGTCATGTGCCTTGGAGGAGCTACCCCCTGACCCCAGGAGGAACCATAGGCTGTTAGCTGCAGCCCCTCTAATCCCAGAGGTGATCTTTACAGGCTAAGGCTGAGTTGTCCAATTGTCTGAATCGTAAGAGATAGTAGCTGAGAGAAATACCATTGGCAATTTCCACCCCCAGTGGCTGCAGAGATGGTGGAAGTTTCAGGGAGCCCTTGCAGGAGGGAGAAGCAATTCTGCAGCCTCTGCCTTGATGAATAATGCACTGTAGGGCAGTGCGGAAACACTGGCAAGGGTTCCACGAAAGATTGGGCTAACAAGGAACTGCTGAGTTGCCATCTGAGGCACCCTGCTGCTCAAATGTCCCCAGCTCTCTGCATCCTCCTCTCCTGATTCACCCTTGACATCTGTGCAGTAGAGAAGAAACTTATTGCTCTGTTATAGTCACCCCTCACTGTAAAAGGAAAATAGCTTCCCCTCACCAGGAGACTGTCTCTAGACAGTGAAGCCCCCAAATCTAGAGTTGATCCAACTGTGAAGGTCCCAGAATTCCAGCCCAACCTTCAGATGGCAAGCAGCAGATGCTGCCTGGGCAAAGATGCTTATGCCTGCAGGAATCAACAGGCAGGTCCCATGCAGGTAAATCACAGACTGGCTACTTTCATAAAGAAGTGAAGCTCCTCAAACTATGTGTACCAGAGCAGGATGCTTTGTTTATAAACATTGGCCATCTCGAGTTTTCTGAAAAACTTGGAATGGCTCACAAGCCTTCGATAAATTCCAGTTTCTCCAATTCTTTGTGCTCAAGTATATTGATGTAGCACAAAATGAAGTGGAAATATAGAAAGAGATGTTTGAGTTGATGACAACCAGTTAATGTCACTAACTTGTCTATTGATGTCACTAATATCAAACCATGGCTAACTTTCCCCAGAGCTGTGCCCATGTAAGCCTTGTAGTAATAACCGTAACAGCCAATATGATGGGATATGCCAGATACCAGGATCATGTGCTTATTGTCATTTAATCCTTACGACCCTATGCAATAAGAATAATAAGAATTTACTTTTTTTTTTTTTTGAGATGGAGTCTCACTTTGTCATCCAGGCTGGAGTACAGTGGCATGATATTAGCTCACTTCAACCTCCATCTCCCAAGTTCAATTGATTCTACTGCCTCAGCCTCTGGAGTAGCTGGGATTACAGGCACCTGCCACCATGCCTGGCTAATTTTTTTGTATTTTTAGTAGAGATGGGTGATCATGTTGGCCAGGCTGGTTTCGAACTCCTGACCTCAAGTGATCCACCCTCCTTGGCCTCCCAAAATGCTAGGATTACAGGCATTAGCAACCGTGCCTTGCCAGGGATTTACTTTCTGTGCAGCTTTGGCCAAGTTACTTCTTCCCTTGAAGCTAATAAGTAACAGAATCAGGACTCAAATGTGGGTCTGTTGGAATCCAGGACCTGGGCTTTAGACCATGGTCCTATCCCGTGTCCTCTGAACTGCCCCTGGGAAGCCCCACCTTGCTCCACCCATCCTTACAATGTCTTTCCCCTGACATGTTGCCTTTAGGAAGGTGGCTGATTAATAGGCTCCATTATTTTTCAGGTGATTTGAAAGGGCAGTTGCAGACTCATTAAAGATCAGCAAGTTCATGGAAACCAGGGTGACTCAAAGGTGACGCAGTGTTGCAGCATCAGAGCATCTGCCTAGCAGTCTGGTGGGCCCAGGGCCAAGCTCCACACTGCTGCTGGCTCTGCCCTCCTGTTTCTGTGGTATACAGCAGACTGGCATTATGCTTGCCCAGAAAAGCAGGGACATTTCCCAACAACATTTTACTTAAGAGTGTGTGGTGTATGTGTGTTATAGGGTGTGCGAGTGTAGTTAAACAGTATGTGTGTGTATTCAGTGGCATTATAGCATAAATGATTTACATAATATAAATGAAAGGGAACATCATTATTCTTCTGAACACAGTGATTCCTATGACTTTCCATCACTGGCAAAACTTATGCTTTAAGGGCTAATCTATAGCTTCTAAGTCAATAAAGCCATGTAAGTGAAGCCTATATTCACAAAGCTTTTTTTCCTGATACCAACCTTCATGCCTAGCCACAAACTATAGAATTGGATTCTAGCTAAGAGGACACTTAAAACCCAAGTCATAGACCTTCCCAGAAAGAGAAATTTGATTCAAGAATTTGAAAATCAATTGTGAATACTTTTAATAAGTAAAACAAGGTACCCGAAGGCCTAATATGTACCACCTTAGTCTTTGTTAGGGCTGCTTTCCAAGCGTGCAAAAGAACATGAAAGAATTTAAAAAATAACCCTGGAATTAAACTGAACTTTCTAGGCTTGAACTACTTTTCAGGGGAGGGCTGTGTGTGTGCGTGTGTGTGTATGTGCCTTGTGTGTGCCTGCATGTGTGTGCCTGTGTATGTGGGGGCCTGTATGTGTGTGTGCCTGCGTAAGTGTGTCTCTGTGTGCCTGTGCCTCTGTGTGTGTGTATGTGCCTATATGTGTGTGCCTGCATGAGTGTGCCTCTGTGTGTGTGTGTGTGTGTGTGTGTGTGTGTGTGTGTATGCTTGTGCCTACCTGTGTGCGTTGGGAACAGTAAAGAGGATACTCCAGGCTGTTAGTGCAGAGAGAATTTTAAAATAAATTTAATTTTCTTTTGTGTGCTGCCTTACAGAAAAGACCCAGGTAAATGAAACATTTTGAAGATCCAAGTGCTTATTTAAAAAAAAAACAAACAAAAAAAAACTTTAAAGGCGCCTATGAGACCAAACCTTTGTAACTTGATAGTTTGACTAGGAATTTCTATTCCTTCTGCATTTGAGCACCACAAGCCAATCATTTATTATAAAACTTTCTACCTTGTCATCAATATAAAAGTTGAGAAAGCATGTCACAAAACTTGCATGAGTATTTAAAACCTTTAGAAAATAGCCACCTTATTTTGCCTTTTCTTTTGGTTAAATGCCATCAATATGACTTCATTTTACTTAACTAAGACAAAAGATGTGAAAACTCCATTTACTAAGCAAGAGAGCGATCTACTTTAAATCATTAGCAATTATAAAGAGTATACATATTTCATTATGAGAGATTGGCTATACATTTATTTTCTAGCCCATCCATTAGGGAGAAATATTGGTTGTACCTATTAATGGTTGTGTTGGACAAATGATTTATATTTAAAATCTCATTTTGACTTCTCAGAAGCACTTTGGAAGTAAGTGTTTTGTTTATGCTGAAAACCATGGTTGGTCTGCACCTCTTTTGACTGCTTCAGGCAGCTTCGCCCTGCTGAGCTAGCATATGAACCATGTACTATGTACACGTGAAATACACCAGGTTTTCTCCCTATGCAGACAACAAAAGTTATGGGAACTTCCCTCTCCTCTGTATTAACAGAAGTAGAGTGGAAAGCAGAACTCAGCTATTGTGGGTCAAACTGTGTCCCCCAAAATTCATATGTGGAAGGTCCCTAACCCCCAGGACCTTGAAATGTAACTGTATTTGGTGATAGTGTCTTTAAAGAGGTGATTGAATTAAAATGAGGCTTTTAGGGCAGGCTCTGATCCACTCAGACTTGTGTCCTTATGTGAAGATGAAATCTAAACACAAAAGGAGACACAAAGGATGTGTGTACACAGGGCGACAACCATGTGAGTTCACAGCAAGAAGGCAGCCATCTACAAGCCATGGAGAGGGACCTCGGAGGAAACCAACCCTGCTGACACCTTGATCTTGGACTTCTAGCCTCCAGAGTTATGAGAAAATTAATTTTTGTTGTTTAAGTCACCCAGTCTGTGGCACTTTATGGCCACCCTAGCAAATTAAGACATCAACTTACTTATCCATTGGGCAGATAGATCTAGTGTTATGCTGATGATTCTCAAAACATGGCAAGCCTTGGAGGTTTAATGTCAGCTTTGCCCTCATCCCAGTAAAGGAGAGCCATCTTCTGTGAGTAACAATTTCATAAAGAACTTTTCTTAAAATTTTGGGAGCTGATTGACCCATGTGATTATAGTAACTGACCAAGCCTTCAATCAATAATGATAGCAACAATCATCACCAGCATTTATTGGATGCTTATGATGTTCCAGGCTCTGTACTGCACACTGTGTGTGTGTTATCTGGTCATCATCATTGCAGTCATATTAGGCTGATATCATTGTTAATCCAGCTTTACAGAAAAAGGATTCTATTTTGCCCATGGTTATATAACCAGGAAGCCCAGCTTGGACCCAAGTAGCTTACCTCTGGAGCTTATGGTTTTAACCTCTAAGCTGTATTCACTGGTGATGTCAGTGGCCTTACAACGCAAGCATCTGAAAATGAAGTGATACCCTTATTTTTTCCTCCAAATAAGTGACTATGATGATAGGGGACCACGTTCTCTTCTGGGCAGGGCCTGCCTTCTCTCTACTCTTCTATCCTGCCCACCTTCCACGGTTCATCCACCTCCTGCAGGAAGCCTTTTGGCCCTACCCTGTCTGATATGGTTTGACTGTATCCCCACCCCACTCATCTTGAATTGTAACTCTCACAATTCCCATGTGTTGTGGGAGGAACCCAATGGGAGGTAATTGAATCATGGGAGCAGGTCTTTCTCATGCTGTTCTCATGAGAGTGAATAAGTCTCATGAGATCTGATGGTTTTAAAAATGGGAGATTCCCTGAACAATCTCTGTCTTTGCCTGCTGCCATCCATGTAAGATGTGACTCGCTCTTCCTTGCCTTCCACCATGATTGTGAGGCCTCCCCAGCCATGTGGAACTGTAGGTTCATTAAACCCCTTTCTTTTGTAAATTGTCCAGTCTCGGGCAGAAAGAAAACAGACTAATACACCATCCAAAGGGTTGGTTGTGCTCCTTCACTCCTACATTGCTTATTGATGAAACTCTTCATTTGGCACTTGGTGTAAACTGTCTGACCTTATGTTCTCATGTGCATTTGTCATGTCTTACAAACTTTTATTCAAGAAATAGATGTCAGTATTATGTGACGGATATTCTAGGAGGTCACCTTCTATGGCTTTCATTTGTTAGAAGGAAGTTTTTTTCATAGAGGTCAGTATGGAGTGATAAGCTGGTTCATCTGACTGTGACTGCAGGAGCTCACCTGAGGTTACCAGGACAAGGATCTGGATAACCAGGGGCTCACCTCTTCCCCAGTGGAGCATAGGAGTTTGAACAGCCTGTAAATAGCCAGACTCTAAACCCAGACTGACAGGGGCCCAGTGAGTGGGCATGTCCCTCAAGGGCAAAGTTGCTGTCAACGCTTGTTCTACATGGAGGGACCCACCTTGAGTGTCAGATGGACAAATCAGTTTTCTCTCACATGCCAACTAGTATCAGCCACATTGAAGTTTTCAGTGAGAAATGTATGATCTGAAATGCGTGAAAACTGTTATCCAAAATCACTTAGAAGCACTTTTTAAAAATAAGAGTGCTTAGGCCCCCACCTCAGACTGACTGAATTAGAACCTCCTGGAGAATGGGTTGTTGGAATTATTATGTTTTAAAATCTGCGCAAGTGGTTCTAGCATACAGACAGGAGACCAGCTAGAGAGCAGGAGAGAACCCCAGTACTCATGGTGATCACACCTGGGGAGTGAATTGGTTGGTTCTGTGAAGTAATGGCCACAGAGTGGGTCATCAATGTCAGTTCCCATTCCCCTTCTTTATGTAGCCCCCCCAGTACTCTACTAGGCACAGAATAGTGGCTGGGTAAATACTACAGGTTAACTGACATGTCAGCTCAAATAAGAGCAGAGCTTTGGCACGATGGGCCAGCAGAACACCCTGGGGGAGTAGAGTGACCAACTCATCCTGATTTTAAAACCGAAGGTCCCAGGAAAACCAGGGTAGTTAGTCATCCTGCTGGGAGAAGAAGTGAGGTTCCTGCAGCATCTGTGCCTCCTATCTAAAGCACTGCGATTCCAAACCTGGAAGTCTTCAAACTCAGCTGGGGTGAGGGCTGTCCACATTCCTAGCTGCCACTTCACTGTGACCTAGGACATCCACCCAAGGGAAAGATGAGCTATGTCTCCAGCAGTCAGAGGAGTTAGGAATGTTAGCACAGCTGAGATAGATTTAAAAAAAAAAAAAAACCCAGGAGAAAACCCACCATCCAGACTTCAATGTTAAGTTTGACCTGTACCTCCAATCTGCAAAAGTTACTGCCTGATTATAGACGTGTCACATATATGGTTTTGTATTGTTGTGTTTTGGCAATGAATTTATATTATTATATTAGAGTCACCCAAGACTCCTCTGACACCCTGCAGGGGGATGTGCCTTCAAGTGCCATTTTATGACATGATCAGCTATTTTCATCCATGGGCAAGAATTTGAAAAGATACTTTTGAAAAACTTCTATAGAAGCAGCTATAAAGGATAATTCTGGGGCAATTGGGGAAATTTGAATATATATATGTATATATATGGACAATTAGATGATATTTGTTCAGGTGTGATCATGGTGGCATGGTTAGAAAAATGTACTTATTTTTAGAGATACATACTGAAATTTTTAGGGATGATATGTTGTCTGTAATTTACTTTATAATAATTCAGAGAAGAAAATAGGTAAATATTAAGGCAAAAACAAACCATAGTAACTGGGGCTTTGTATGTAGAAGATGGTTTCCTCACCTCCATATGGTGAAATACGATGATGAAAGTTCTTGATGATGATGCTGGACAGTGAAGAGACGGTTAATGTTCATCCCTTTTACTATCAGGGGATTTAAAAAAATGGGTAATTCTTTTTATTTCATTTTACTTTAAGTTCTGGGATACATGTGCAGAATGTGCAGGTTTGTCACATAGGTATATGTGTGCCATGGTGGTTTGCTGTACCTATTAACCCATCATCTAGATTCCCTCCCCATGCCCCCCATATGCCCCAGCAGGCTCTGTGTGTATTGTTCCCCTCAAAACAATGGGTGATTCTTGATTTTCCTAATCTTTCATCCAAAAAATGGTTTAAATGCTAAAGTCTTTGCAATTTTTTGAAGCCTGAAGATTTCTAAGGCCTGGCCTGCTGCAAGAAGTGCATTTGAGTGAGCACAGGTTGGGGAGCTAGAGGGAGCTGGGCCCCCCACACTATTGTTATGGCTGTGGGACCTTAAGCAGGTGGCAGAACCTCATAGAAACTCAGGCTCCCTCTTTGCAAAGCTGTGATGGGACCACATGAAATGCTATAGATGCAGAGCTGGCCTGGGGCAGGTTAGATCATCAATGAATGGAAGATTCTCTTGTGGGGATGGAGGAAGGACAATAAATGTAATGTGTTTTTTTTTTCAATGTAAAACAATCAAAGAGACCTGACTATCAAGTTAAGTACCAACCTTCCACTCCTGTGGGATAGATGTATTCACACATTGAATTAATAGTTATTGGAACCCAAAGCTGTCCTGGAAACCATGAATTACAGGAAGTAGCCCTGTGAGATTTACATTATAAAAATTATTTCTTAGAGTAAAATCAACATCGGGAGATTTCTATTATTAGTTAGCTCAACATGTATTTCTGTACAAAGGAAATTAAACTTAACATAAGTTGGACTTAGTTTTTCCTATTTCCAACCTTAGGTGTAATGAAAATGACTCCATTTATCGAACAAATACTATGGGCCAAGAGCATCACTAGATGCTATTAATTTTCATCTTCAGCACAACCTAATGAAATAGATATTACTACCCAATTATGCATCATTTAGCAGAAGTAATGAATATCAGAGAGGTGAAATCTCATGCCCAAAAGCCATAACTGGAAAGACAACACTGCCATTGCAATGACGAGAGGCACTATGACCTTGGCATCCCACCGACTGTTCCCCTTCTGGCCCTGCTACCTGCAAGCCATAGACTGCTCTGGGTCTCAGTGTCTTTTTTGGTAACATGAGAATGACGATGGGAATGAGCCCGTGGGATCCTGAGGATTAAATGTCATAATGTATTTATCCATGCAAAGCATTTAGAACAGCTTTTGGCATGTGGTCAGTGTTCCGGGAGATGAGGCTAACTGATTTAACAAGTAAAATCTGGCCAGCAGACCCTTTATGTTGCCTTCGTAGTGAATAAACTAGGCTGGTGGCACCTGTCATCACTCGCCAATGGGTACAAAAATGTCGTTAGATAGAAGGATTAAGTGCTACTGTTCAATAGCACAATAGGGTGACTATGGTTCACAGTAGTTTATCGTGTATTTCAAAATAGCTGGAAGAGAAGATCTGGAATGCTCCCAACACACACACACACACACACACACACACACGCAAATGATACATGTTTGAGGTGATGGATATCGCAATTAACCTGAGTTCATTATTATACATTGTATGCATGTTTCAAAATATCACAAGTACCCCATAAATGTGTACCATTATTATGTAGCACTAAGAAGAGAGGACTGGAAAAATTCAAGTCTTACTCCTCTTGTTATGCTGTTCAGCAGGGCTGACGTTAGCCTGTTCCTGGGCTTCTGGCCCCAGAGATCATTGCTGGGCCATAGCACACCCTCTGGTTAGCTTCATCACTGGCTTCTCTCTGAATATTATAGTGATCCAGACCTGCTATGCCTTACTGGCTGGACTTCAGAAATGTCTACGCCTTGACTATAAGGTTGTCAAATCCATAAAGCTTGTTAGGGTAGGGCTTCAAAACTCTTGCTTCGGGTTGATGGTATCTTGTGATGCAGAGAGAAAGCTGCCTCACATGTGAAGAAGAAATTTCTGTGGCTGAGAGTATCCTAAAAGACAGAGTTTAGCCAGGAACTCTTGAGGATAAACAAGCTTTGATATATTACATTGTAGGTGCATAAATGAACATCAGGCCCCTTTCAGATACATTCCATCCATACCATGATGGACAAACTTAGGTTGGTCTAGGGTTGGTGCGTTTCTTATAATGTTTCTGTATTTGTGCACAGCACAAGGATTCCAAGCTGAGTTGGAATATAGGATGTGAGGGAAGTGGTGCATTGCACCATCACAAAACAGAGGAAATGATTCAAAGAAACAAAAAGAGAAGTATATCAAAAGTAAAAAGGGGAATTTCTTCCAACCACAGACATAAACTGAAGAAACAGTTCATTCATTCACCCACTCACTCTCGCCTATTCATTCAGCAAATGCTCGCAGGCTTCTTGTGTTGTGTCAGCCTCCGTACAAGGTGTGAAGAGAGATCAACGAGCAGCACTTGGTTCCTGTACTCAGGACTCCCACTCTGGAGAGTGAAGGCATCCATCATTGATTATGTTTCACCTTGGGTATCTCCTCTGCGTCATGGACCTGCCTCTAGCTCTGGGGGGATGGAATCAGGGCCTAACCTTTAACCACCCTCAGAGCTGGCAGTTGTATCTTCCTTGGAGCTGATGAAGTGATTTGAGACCTTCCTGAGAGTAGAGACAAGACTGTTACCCCCTTTTACCCTCACTCCTGCTGCTTTGCAGTGCTTCTGTTCAGCTCCTCCTTGCTGAAAAACGTTGTAGGGAATGGCAAAACAGGCCACCCCTAGCAATTCGTATTCTCTTTCCTCCTCTCCTTCCCTCCCTCTAGAGAAATGAATCACATATCCCATAAACATATATAATTAAAGAAAGAAAATTAAATCTAATGTATCCCTAACTCATCATGTTCATGTTTATATACTCTCTGTGCTTATTATTACTGGCTATGAATACTCTTATTGACCTTAGCTCATACCAGGAATTAGGGGGTAGAGATTTTAGTTGCTGTTGTAATGGACATAAACATCCTTCTACCTACCTATTGGATGAATAAAATCCAATCAAGTGATTAGCATTTATTGCGAATCTGCTACTTGCCCTGCACTCAGTACTGTGAATGACACAGAAGAAAGACAGGCATGTTGTCCTGACCCACTAGCCAATTGCCCAGCCAGTAGCCCCAGGCTGAGGATGAGCTAGCACTCAATTAGAGCAAGCCAAGAGCAGTCACCTCTCTTTCTGCCGTAACTCAATCCCCTTGGGCCCTCTCAGCCTCCGCTTTCTGAAGAATCCCTGATCCAAAGCAGGACATTTTGACACAGCTGTGTTGACATGACTATTTGCTTTGAGATATGTTTTATCATGTAATTGCATAGCTGCAATGTGTATTACCAAGAATTAGGCACAGAGAATACTTCTGATCTTTTTCTCTCCCGTTTTCACCCCACTTCATCTGGGAGACATTTATTTTTCTGCATTGTCTTATCTGTTTGTGAAGTATTCTATTTAGTAGTGTTTTCTTCAAAATCTATTAGAATGGAATTCGTCTTTGTGGGTATGTTCCTGACTTCCAAAAAGTCATTATAAAGTAGGTTAATGCTATTAACTATAACTTATGTATACTGCTGGGTACTGAGAGAATTATTAGAAGTGTATTTGAAGCTTCCCTCTGTACTTTGGGGAGGAGAGTAAGTGCTCATTTTTAGGAGACCGAAGGGCAAATGAGACTGTGGAGACAGGGGGAGGGGGAAGGCCGGCTTCTTCTGCTGGGTCATAGGGATAGGTAGAGATGTGTTGGATTTGGGGAACTTCTGGTTTTGTTGGAGTCGCAGAAACTTCTGGCATTCACCGTCATGTGGGCTTGACCAAGTCCCTCTGCTTCTCAGAGTCTGTTTCCTCATCTGTCAAATGGGCATGACAGTGCCTACTGAAACAAGGAGACATAGGAGAGAATAAAGAGTTAGGTCTTTAAAGCTTTATGGGAAGAGCCTGAAAAGAAGTTGGACTGAATTTGGCTTAGTCTCACCACACCTGGGTCAACACTCTTCCACACCTGGGTTAACACTGTTCCACCCCTGCTGTCATTTGAGGCTGGATAATTCAGAAATGGATCATGTTTCATGCAGAAACATTGCCTGGTTCTCTCACCGAGGCCACTGGATCAGTCCACACCCCTGTAAGTGAGGTTGACGTCCCCACTGTCAGTCACCTTAAGAGATGTTGGTCTGGAAATTGAAGACTCAGAAGAGCAGCTTTCGGTGGGGTTAAAAAAGAGGGATATGAAAACCACCACCTTCACCCTCGCCATCGACCCAAGGGTCTCTCACACACATCCAGGAACTTCCAGGTGGCCAGGGCACCAGGGAATTCCCTGGAGAGGCAGCCTGGGTTGTGTGTGATTCTCTGTGCTCTAATTCCTTTCTTTTCGCAAATCCTTCAGTGATGTCTCTTGCCTGGTTTAACTGAGGAGTGTAATTTTGAGGGACAACAGGAAACAGTTTTCCACAATGACTGTTCCTGCTATGCCTCCTAGAGCCCACCTTCCTGGCTTTGTAGAGACCTCCTAAATGTCAGACACTTTATTGAAGTCACTTCATCTGGGTAATAAGATGTGGCCCTGCCCATTTTTGAAGGTCAAGCTTAGACTTAAGTGAAAACTGCCCCATGTCCATCCAGGTCTGGGTGGATTGCTTCTTTATGGATGGGCCCTCCTCCTGGCCCTAGCGTTGGTTGGGGAGGGGAGCTGGGCAAGGGGCTAGAGGACAGACATCTCACTGGTGACTGCCCTGCTGTGGTCACTCTCTCCTGGGAAGCATTTCTGATGCTTTAGCTTATTTTCTAGGCCCCACTAGAGGGTCTCGGTTCCTAGCTGCTCTCCCAGGCCTGGGTCCTTCCCATGTGACTTGGCCTCATCTTTGCCCAGCTGC
This sequence comes from Cacajao melanocephalus, assembly GCA_963573385.1. Lineage (NCBI taxonomy): Eukaryota > Metazoa > Chordata > Mammalia > Primates > Pitheciidae > Cacajao > Cacajao melanocephalus. The sequence goes on along the minus strand of CAUYLG010041603.1, from coordinate 18,932 downwards.
TGGTGGCCGCACACCCATTCTCCTCTGATGTTGCAGTAGGGGCTCCTGCAAGTCATCAGTGACTAGCCATGCCCATCTCTCAGAAACCAGGACTTCAATGGGGCAGCCCCTGCCCCTTATACTGAGCTGTACATCAGTTTACCCCTCTCCCCCACACACTGGACTGGACATCAGCTCACCCCTCCCCCACATACTGGCTGGACATCAGCTCACCCCCATCCCCTACACACTGGGCTGGACATCAGCTCATCCCCCTCCCCCACACACTGGGTCAGAAATCAACTCACCACCGTCCCCCACACATTGGGCTGGACATCAGCTCATCCTCCTCCCCGACACACTGGGTCGGACAACAACTCATCACCCTCCCCTCACACTGAGCCTGACGTCAGCTAGTCTCTTCCCAGCATAGCTCCTCCTCAAGGGGTGGGGAGGAGTTCAGCAGCCCAGGGGCTGAGTGGGAAATGGAGTATTAGTTTTCCCTTCTCATAGCCAGTCATAGCCTTGATCCCGTTAGAGTGCTTCTAATCAGGAGAACAGCAGGAAGCCAAAGGAGGCTCTCCTTTTCTTCTCCGTATCGCAAAGGAAGCTGCAGCCCTGTTGCTCCAGGAGACAGAGAGCATGCTGCTGAAAAGCCACCTCCCCATAAGCTCCAAAGGGAGATGAACTGCCCACAACTCGCTCATTTTGCTGCTTGTTTTTGTTATTTTTTTACTGAGGTAGAACTCACATTCCATAAAATTAATGATTTTAAGTGTACAATTCAGTGAGTTTTAGCACATTCACAAGGTTATGCAACCATCACCACCATCTGATTTCAGAACATTTTCATCACCTCCCCCTACAAAAACTCCAAGGCCATTAACACTCACTTCCCATCTCCTGATCTCTCCAGACCTTGGCAATCACTAATCTGTTTTCTGTCTCTAAGGCTTTGCCTATTCTGGACGTTTCTTATTAATGGAATCCTAGAATATGTGGCCTTTGGTGTCTGGTGTGTTTCACCTAGCTGAATATACTGAGGTTCATCCACACTGGAGCATGTATGAGTACTTCATTTTTATGGCTAAATAATATTCCCTCGTGTGGATAGACCACAATGCATTTACTCATTCATTAATTGATGGGTATTTGAGTTGTTTATGTTTCAAACTTAGATCGTGGGCCACTTTGAAACCTTTATTAGGAAAAACTCTGGATCTTCACACCACCGTTTTACTGGCTAAAGTTACAACCAAGGTTCTTTTGTGGTAGGCAGGTGAAAGAGTGGAGGAGGTGTGGGTAGGGCAGGTCCCTCTCCTCTGTTGGGTCTGTGCAATGCCAGCAGTGGCTGCCCTTGATGGAAGCAGCTGAGACATCAGAGCCAAGGCCCTAGAGCCATTATGGGCAGCAGAAGGTGTTTTGTGTGAGAGCAAAATAGAGTCTGGAACAAGTGGTGTGTGAATAAGCCAGCCCTCTGGGCAGGGGAAAAGCCCTACTTTGCAGCATTTGCTAATTTCCATGATATAAATACTCCCATCGTGGTCAATTTCAAGCTACAAACTAGGTGATGTTGAACACGAACTTGGGAGAGACGTGCACCATGGGGTTGGTACACCCAGTTTCAGGAGACCACTGGGCTGGAACTCAACTTCCTGCACATGCAGGAAGGAGCAGCTCCCTGGGGACCTCTGAGAAACAGCTGGAGACTCTCAGAGGGGGTCAGCTTCCAGCAATAAGGCACCTAGCATTGTACCCAATGTGTATTTCCCTCCCCGATATTGTTCCAAAATACCAGTCACCTCTTTGAATTAGGCAGCAAAGCCAGAGTATCCCTGGGTAACTAGCTTTTGGTTACGCTAATGCTTCCTCATCATGTGGGGTCACGTAAAAAGCCCTTCTACTCACTGCAAGTCCCTGACTACCCTACCAGTGGAGGAATGTGGATTGATGAAGTGTTTGGTCACAGCTGAAATCTAGTCCTCTTGGAGCTTCTTTGGAAACTATGTAATAAGGACAATGATAGATTGACATTAAATAAAGAATGTTGTATAAGAGCTCACAGTCCTATGATAATAATTCATAGGAATATAAAATGGCAAGTGTTGGAATTTGAAAAAGTCAGATTCTTAATGTTTACACATGTATAGTCTAGTATGGCAGTCACTCATCACATGTGGCCATTAAACATCTGAAATGTGACTAGAACACATTGAGAGGTTCTGTAAAATATACACTGTGTCTTGAGTGTTTAGTAAATAAAAAAATGTAAAATATCTCAGTAAGTTTTATAGTGGTTACATCTTGAAATATAATATTTTTGGTATATTGTATCAAATAAAACTAAATCATTTAAATTAATTTCTCTTGCTTTTTTTACTTTTTAAATTTTATTTGAAAGTTTACATTTTAAATTGCCTGTGTGACTTACATTTTATTTCTGTTGGATAGCACAATACTAGATACTATTGGCCACTCCTTAATCAATTTAAACTACAGGAGCTACCATTTATTAGGGTTTACTATGTGTCCAACACTGAATGAAGCTCTTTGCATATACAATTTTATTTAATTCTTTCAACTTTTTGATAGGACTCATTATCCATGTCTTATAAGGGAGAAAACTGAAGGTCAGGGAAGTTAAGTGACTTATCCATGTTCACACAGGGAGGATTTTTTTTTTTAAGACAGTCTCACTCTGTCACCAGGCTGGAGTGCAGTGGTGTGATCATGGCTCACTGCAACCTCTGCGTCCAGGGTTCCAGTGATTCTCTTGCCTCAGCCTCCCGAGTGCTGGGACTACAGGCATGCACCATCACACCCAGCTAATTTTTGTATTTTTAATAGAGATGGGGTTCCACTATGTTGGCCAGAATGATCTTGATCTCCTGACCTCATGATCCGCCTGCCTCAGCCTCCCAAAGTGTTGGGATTACAGGCATGAGCCACCTCGCCCAGCCCACACAGGGAGTCTTCATCCAAATCAGTCTTTGGCTCAAAAGTCTGTGCTGTGATGCTTTTTGCTAAAGCAAATGAAGGATTTCCTAATCTCTAATAGACATGTAGGTGAATGGGAAAGACAATTTGTCAACAATCTGTTTTGGTGACTATATTTTGATATGATTTCAAATTTAGAGAAAACTTGTAAGAATAGTACAAGGAACTCACATGTACATTGTCCAGATTCACCATCTATCTATAGACTAGGGATAAAGAGAGAGGAAAAGAGGATTTTTCCCCTCAAACTATTTGAAAGTAAGTTGTAGACATCAGGTCCATATACCCCTATGTACAGATGTGTGTGTGCTTCCTAAGAACAAAGACATTCTCTTATTTAACCACAATCCAATGATCAAAATCAGGAATTTTAACAGGGATATAATACTATTTTCCAATAATTGTCCATATTCAGATTTCATTAATTGTCCCAATAATGTCCTTTTTAGCTACTTTCCCCCCGTTGGTCTAGAGTTCAGTCCAGGATAATGCATTACACTTAGTTGTCATGTCTCCTTAATCTCCTTTAATCTAGAACAGTGCCTCAGCTTGGTGTGCTGCTTGAGTTTGATATTTTTAAAGAATGCAGCCAATTATTTTCTAGAATGTTCTTTAGTATCGTTTATCTGGGATTCCCTTATGATCAGAATCAGGTTTTGCATTTTCAGCAAGAATATTACAAAGTATTCCTGGACTCACTCAGCAATATTTGTTAGCTGCTTTTCAATATTGTTTATGAGACTTCAGCATAAAAGCAAGAAATAATCTTCCAAAAACATTTCTAGATTTGAAATTGATCCAAATATTCCTGTGCAAAACAAGTATAAACCTTAGGTGCAAAGTATAATGACAAATATGGATTATAATAATTATAGTATGGCTATCTTTTCGTATTTTCCTGACCTTGTATAGAAAACAATTTGTAATTCAGCCTAGCAATTTGAAAGATTAGGATATAGGAGAATATAGGAGTTGGTGATGGATAGGAAAAGAGAGTGCATATAGGTCATTTAACCACTAAAGAATATTTAATTTCAATGCACCTGTTGTTTAGAGTAGAATAATTGCTTTGTTTTCCTTTCTCTTCCTTTTAACTTCAATTCATATAAGTGCTTTGATTACAGTCATCAAACTGCCATTGCCAGATCCACTGACATACTGCAAGATGATGGTGTTTGTTCAGAGTTAGCAGCAAACTCTTATAATCCTATTTCATTCAAATAGTGTTTTTATTGCAAGATGTAACACCAGCAACCTAAACTGTCTCTGACAGCCTCATATTTTTCTTGTTTAAGAAACAGCTGTCAAAAGGATCTGTGTGAGCTGAGCAACTGACAAATTACAGGAAAATTATATTTTTAATCAATCACTTGCCTAAAGTCATGGAAGCTAATATGTGGTTTATAGTTATCAAGATATAACACCATTTAGAAACCTCTTCTTTCATCATAGGGCAGCTAGTAATTTTTATCATTTTTCTTCTTATCCTATAGCCAAAAAAAAAAAAAAAAGGATGTTGAAGACAAATACACTTTACATATAAAGATATATACTGAAAGGAAAAGGATAGAAAAAGATGTACCATGCAAAATGTGAGCTTAGTAAACACAACGTGGTGTGGCTATATTAATATCAGTCAAAATAAATTTCAAGGAAAGGACTATGAATAGAGATAAAGCACAATTAATAATGATGAAAGGTCAATTCATCAGAATATATAACAATACAAGACGTATATGACCTTCAAAATATACAAAATATATATAGAAATTCAAAATCTATGAAGAAAAAAATGACAGTGTTAAAGAGAGAAATAGAAATATTGTAGATTTTAACATTTCTTGTTCAATAATTGACATAAAAAGTAGGACAAAAAGATGGGTAAGGATATAGAAGATTTGACTATCAACAAACTTGAACTAATTGGTATTTACTGAATAGTGATAGAATACACATTCACTTTTTAATAACACACAGAGCATTCACCAAGAAAGGCCATATGCTAGGTTCTAAAATGTCTCAATAAATTTCAAAATATTGTAATCCTTAAAAGTGTATTTAGAACCATAAAATTAAATTAGAAATCAATAACAATAAAGTATCTAGAAAGTCTCCAGGGGCTTAAAAATTAAACTACATCCTTGCAAATAATGCACAGATCAAAGAGGAAATTATAAGAAAAAGAAATGTCTTCCAAAAACATTTCTAGATTTGAAATTGATCCAAATATTCCTACTCAAAACAAGTGTAAACCTTAGGTGTAAAGTATAGATAATGATAAATATGGATTATAATAATTATAATATGGCTATATTTTTCATATTTTCCTGACCCTGTATAGAAAACAATTTTTAATTCAGCCTAGCAATTTAAATATTAAATAGGAAAATATTTTGTACAGAAAAAATGATTTTAAAACACATGTCAAAAGCTCAGAGATTCTGCTAAAGCGCTGACTTATGAGAAATGTATAGCTTTGAAACCACCTTTGCAAAATTATGATAGGAAGAAAAGTCTAACATGGCTGATTCCATCTCACTTCTAATCTCACAGGCTAGCTGTTTTTGCTCCTGGGCATGGGCCAAGCTAACTTTGGGAGAAATTTGGTTTGTATTTTAAATGATAATAATCCTTCCCAAAACTAAACTGCCCTTGTAAAACTAATGAAAGGTCATCAGGTTAGGAGAATGAGAGGGGCTGGAGTTCTGTTAAATGTAAGGTAGATAAACAATTACAGCCATTTTTACAGAGGTCACAAGATTTGAAACTTCCTCAATCACTCCTGCTGACAACATTACTATTGTAGAACCCAATACTGGGTTTTTGAAGTGTCTTTTCAGCATTTTGCATTTCTGACAACCAGATGGCCCCATTTGGGCCTGTGACTCAACCAATTCTGTGGACCCACATAGAAGTAGACTTAGCTCATGAGGACCATATTCCACACCACTATCATTGCATCTACAACCAATTAGCAACACCCATACCCTAGCCCCTCCCCATCAAACTTTCTTTGAAAAACCCCTAACCTCAGAGCCTTCAGTGAGATCGATTTGAGTAATAACTTTGTCTCTCACCTGGCGTGGCTAGTCTCACATTAATTAAACTCTTTCTTTATGGCAATGCCTTGAGTCTCTGTGAATTGATTTTGCTTGTGCAGTGGGCAGGAAGAACCCATTAAGCAGTTACAGATTTAAATCTGAAATCATTGACTTGAACTATTCCTCTTTTAAAATACGGTTTCACATTATGAAACTAGAAAAACATGAGAGAATTAAATTCAAAATAAATAGAAGGGAAGAAAGAAAGATAAGCAGAAATCAAAGAAATAGAAAACAGATAAAGAATAAAGAAAATTAGCAAGAACAATAGTTACTTTTGTGAATAAAATGATAACATTGATAACCCCAGAACAAGACTTCACTTGAGGGTTGATCAGAGAATCTGAGCCAATACGAGTGATACAGAATATGGTAGGAACCTGATCTCATGCAATTGGGCTGTAAACCAAAAATAATATTGTAAGCCTCTCAGCCAACTGATGGACGCTCCTCTTGGCCAAGGGCATTCCAAAGTCAACCTGAAAAATTATTTCATGCAAGGATGGAAAGGAGTGGGGGACAGACATGCCTCATTATATCCTCTTCCCTGTGGAATTCAGTCACAACTGATCAGCATTACCATTAAAATAGAGATTCTAGGACTGAGAGAACAAACTGTTTCTAGCAATACTAAATTCCAACCTGACTCTAGTATAATATTGCCCTGAGAGAAATCAGTCTTTTGTCCCAGAATATATTCACATTTGTTTGATATATTTTGAAATGGTCTTGCAAAGCTGTCACTTGTGGGGGAAATTTACATTCTATAAAGAATCTCCTTTCTTTCCAGGTCTTTTTCTGATTCTGAAGAGGTTAGCTGAGAGTCCAGCATCTGTTAAGGGTCTGAATAGAAAACATTTGCCATCTATTGCCTCTAAGGGTGGCCAACTATGAGACTTCATCTACATAATAAGGACCCTGGTTTCCACAACCCTTTATCTTAACCCAAACACTCCTTTCTATTGATTCCTGGTCTTCAGATAACCAAATGCCAATCAGAAAATCTTTGAATACACCTATGACCTGAAAGCCCTCCCACTTTGAGTTGCCTGCCTTTCCAAACCAATGAACACCTTGCATGTGTTGATTGATGTCTGTCTGTAACATCTGTCCTCTAAAATGTATAAAATCAAACTGTTAACCAACCATTTGAGGTACATGTTTTTAAGACCTCCTGGGGCTGTGTCACAAGCCTTGGTCACTCATATTTGGCTCAGAATAAACTTCCTTAAATATTCTACAGGGTTTGACTCCTTCGTTGACAGGGGTAACTGGTTAAACAGTCTATGTGAAATAATTGCTTCAGTGTCCAAAACCTACAGAGCCATCTGTCAGGAACAAAACCTAGACTAGAAGTGGGAGAAACCCAGGACAAACTGGAGCCTAGGAGGACCGACTGGGATTCAGGAGCACAAGCTGTAACCTGCATGGGTCTTTCACTGCCTTTGAGCGTCCAGCTTTAATGTCTCAAGTGAGCTGCTGGTGCTCTTGTTGTGCAGCTGCATAGGCAGCTCAACCAGGGTTGAGAAAAGCTGGAGGCAGAAGCCCAGAAGTGAGGGGAACTGCAGGCCTGGCTCTTGCCCCCACATATATGACAAACCACCAATGAACCAGCAATGTGCAGGAGCTCAACCACGCCTTCCCATACAGCCACTGGCTGTCACTTTATACTGCTGAATATCTGAAAATCTGAAACAGGTCTCAGTTCATTTTGAAAGTTTATTTTATCAAGGTTGAGGACACATGCCCATGACACAGCCTCAGGAGGTCCTGACAACATGTGCCCAAGGTGGTCAGAGCACAGTTTGGTTTTATACATTTTAGGGAGACATGGGACATCAATCAACCTATGTAAAATGAACATTGATTCCATCTGGAAAGGTGGGACAAGTCCAAGCGAGAGGGGGTTTCTAGGACATAGGTAGATAAGAGATAAATGGTTACATTCTTTTGAGTTTCTGATTAGCCTTTCCAAAGGAGGCAATCAGATATATATTTATCTCTGTGAGCAGAGTAGTAACTTTGAATAGAGGCAGGTTTGCTCTAAGCAGTTCCCAGCTTGACTTTTCCCTTTAACTTAGTGATTTAGGGGCTCCAAGATATTTTTCATTTCATGCTGTCTTACAAATCTCATGTAAATTTTTCTTGGGGACAACCCTGACTCAGAACCAAACCGAGAAGGGAATTCTGAGAAAGGTAATTTTTGCTTTAGCAGGTTGGCACAATACCTATCCACACTGACTGAGAAAATGAAGAATATACAACCTACCAACATCAGGATTGAAAGAGGTGATATCGCTATAGATTTTATAGACATATGTAAAAAACAAACTCAGGCTTGTTGATTGCTCACCTTCAGAATTTCCTGGTTATATCTGCTCCTTGGAGAAAAAAGGTTTACATTAAAAAAGAAAAAGACATCCAATTACCTTTCTCATTTCCTTGCTGAGTTAAATATATCTATGTATTAAAGCAAAAATTTAGACAGTTGATCAATTAGAGTATTAGGATGTACTTTGCCAAAGGATTCTTCAGGCAGCAGAACATGGACATGTTTCATGGTAGATTATTATTTCACTGACAAGCTCAAGGGCAAGAACAATAAAATTTAAAATCATTAGCCTCTGCTCATTAAAGATGGGTGAGAAATGAGGATAACATTTCTGAAATGAAAATTAATATGCTCACAATACTTCCAAGCAGAATTACACACAATCTTAAGACCCACTTATTGCCAGAAGGAAACATTCTTTGCACATGTTCCAGCTCCTTTGTTTCCTTACAATACGGGTTCTTTGCCTTTCGTAGTCAGGATTATATGACATAACATCCCTCACTATGCAGAGCGTTGTGCAAATAGTGATCATGAGAAAGGAGCCTGTGAATTGGGTCTCTGCCGTATTTGCCCATACAAAGAGAACAGAGCCTGCAAGAGTGGTTTTCCCATTGCCTTATTATTTGTCATACAACTCAGCACATGCTGGGAGACAATCACAAGGTGGGCACACGAAGGTTTGATTGAGGTCCTGTTACTCAAAGCTCCCCTTTGCCTCTATCTGTACTGTCAATGATGAAATGTATCTGATCAATTAACTCACACTGACATACAGAGGTGCCTTCTCAGATCACAGTCTTTCTAAAAAGATACCTGGAGAAATCAACCACAATATGGATTTATAATGGTGAGATTTCAAGCAGTGGTGAGGCTGGGTTAGAAGAGATTTGGGTACTGTGGGGGGAATTTTTAGACTCTGCTTGAATCCTTTTTCCCTCTCTCTGCTTCCTTCATTGTTTCGTGAGAATCTAGTGCCAACTACCTCATAAGCAGGTGGGTTAATGCCTGCCTTGACTGGATGTTTGATCTCATTAGCCGACAGTTTCCTTTTTCATCATTTCCCACAGTGCCATTGTTTATGACCCCAGATAGACCTGGGATGCTAGTTACCAGCCTGAGCATGTCCACTGTCAAATTTCATGTCTTCTGTCAGAATTTATGACATGGCATTGTTTGGAGATCACTAAAAATATCTCCAGAGGAAAGAGCTTCTGTGAAGCCGCTGAGTCATAAAACCATCACCCACAGAGGAGTATTTCTCATGGATCAGAAGCTGTCTGGAAGAGTAATTTGCTAGAAGGAAGAGTTAAATGAGACAGTCGTTGGCACAAACACTTGACTGAGAAAGCAGTGAGAGTGATTCGATGAGCTTTTTATTCTCCTAAAATTAATTACAATTTTAAAGGCTGGCAGCTTGATTTTATATTGCAACTTTCTTCAATTAAATCTACATTTTTTTCTATCTTACTTCATGTCATCTCACTAATCGGTTTCAGCATCTACTTGTGCCAAATGCTACCACCAAACTGTCTTTTCTTAAAAGAAGCTGTTTTATGAAAAGAAAATTGAAAATGTAAATGTATCCTATCTTATATTGCCTCTTCCTTTTCTGCCAGAAGAGAGGGGAAATAACTGATCAGTGAAATTCTAAGAGGCCCAGACTGGAGTTACATTTTTGCAGTGTGCAGGGAAGCACCATGAAGCTATGACGTGTTTAGTACCCTGGGTTCATTCTCATTCAGTCAATGTATATTGAGCACCCACTATGTGCCAAGCACTGGCCTAGATGCTTTGAGGTCTAAGCAGGATCAGTCAAGTGTCCGTAAGAGCTTCCCCCAGCTTCCCAGACATGGCAGAATCATTATTCACACTCAAAACTCTGTTTCTGATGGCCTTTCCCCAGACGGTTAAAATCATGGCAATGTCAAGTGAGCAACTATTTCCTGATTTTCCTTCAATAAATGCTGGTATCTATCGTATTACCATCTCCTCCACTAACATCTATTTTGAAACTAATGGTAATTCAGGAAAAAGCTTAGAAAGTAAAACAAAGTGAAATCATTCCGTTTTATTAAACAACATTAAAAGACTGGGTTCAAAACAGGGACTGGGTTATACTCAGCTGGCTCTGACAACCAAGTCAGCAGGGAAGTCCCCCCAGTTTCTTGCCGTCTAGGGGTGCTAGAAGGGCTTGCAAGCCTGCTGTGTGTAAAAGGTGGCGGTCAAAGAAGCCTCTTAAAACAAGAAAGGGATTTGAAACGGCTGTGTCTGTCCAACTGATTGTCCATCTGGATTCCGGGGGCCCTAGAGGTTCAAAGTGATGCCTCCAGGCCACCAGGAGGAGCTGTTGAGGGTGGTCAGGGGGCCAAGAGACTGCAAGTTGCCATTCCCCAACCCAAAGGACATGCCTTTCACCTGTCTTACCTAGCAGTGCCTCTTGGGACAATCTATGGAAGAAAAGGGCTCTACAGCCTTAAAAATATTGAAACCCACTGGCCTATGACCTCCTCTGGCATCCTAGAGGGCAATGCTGATGACATATTCTCTTTGGGACTGAAATAGTTTGAAATAACAAACATTTTGATGAATGATGAAGTAAGAGCTGGGTTGGCCCACACTGTACCGTTACAGGTGATGTTTGCTCCTCTCCTGCAGTTCTTCACACTCCCCCACCCAGCCTGACGTGCCTGGAGAAGCCAAGCCAGCATAGCACAGTCCCCAGACACTTCAACATTCATACTTCAGACATTCAAGTCCACATTTCCATGCAAGCCTGCATAATGTAAGCAAATTTAACTTGCTTACAAATAGATACTCCCAAGGTTGGGTAATGCATAGCCTTTTTTGCCATAAACCAAGATGCAGCAGATGGAGCCCTTAACCAGTATTCTTTTTTGCTCCTTTTTTTTCTCAGTTCATGACAGAGTAAAGGATGATTTCAGAGAAAAGTTAATAAGAATATGCATCTAATGAGTATTGCAAAATGTTCACTTTGCAGTGATGGATAAAGCCATTTTGGAGTCAGTCCTACAAAGCCAAGAATCCTGGGTGTCAGTCAGGATGGAGTGATGCATGGAACCTAGAGGGGAAGCAGGCCAGCCCCCCAGCAGATGCATGGATTTATGCAGAATTTTGAAAGAAGGCTGCCATTTATCAGGTATGTATCATGAGCCAGGACCTCTGTAATAGCATCTCTAATTCTCAAAACAACCTTTTAAGTCTTTTCATTTTACAGGCAGGAAACTGAGGTTCAGAGAAGTAGTATTATGTCCAAGCCACCAAGCTAGTGACAGAATCGGGTTGCAAATCAGATCCACCTGATTATTCTCTTCCTGCTTCTCACACTACCACACTGTTTGCATATCTCCAGTAACAGGGAACTCACTGCCTCCCAAGCCACATGTATGCTGAATAGCACTGAGGAATAAAAAGCACTGTGTTGAAATGAAACCCACTGCCTGTTACTGCCACACCTAGAGCCTGCATCTGCCCTTTGGAGCCACACAAAGTCAGTTACAGAGGGCTTCCACAAGACAGCCCTCCAAGGAATTTGAAGAAAGATTGTGGAGCTCAATTTCTATTCTCTAGGTTAAGCCTCCTGGGCTGGGGTGTAGGGCTCAGAATTTGAGTCCTAGAACCAGACTGCAGGGGCTCACATCCCTTCTCAGTGACTTACTGGGTGACCAAGATGAGTTTCAAATTTTCTTATCCTCAGTTTCGTCTTATACTCTCTCTTATCCATAAAATGATGAAAGCAATAACAGCTCCTTTTGTGTTTATGAGAATTCAATAATTTATAGAAAGCACTTGGCATACAGCTTGCAGACAGCAGGAGCTTAATAAGTGACAATGATAATCAGTACTCATGGCTTCCAGCTGGGTAACAATCCTGCTGTTTCTCCTCTTGACCCTTTCTTATTGATGCAGGGCCCTCTTGAAGTACGAGGTGGAAACAGAATGGAAAACTCCAGGACAAGCCTGAGCAACTTGTAAGAGAACAGCATCATCACCTTTATGCTAAATGTGATGCTTGTTTTAACGTAGGCTAAGGAGGTATTAGTTTGGGCTATAGCCACATCCTACTGGTAACTCATATTAAACTTGGAGTTAACAGAAACTCCTTGGTATTTTTATTCCACCCTCCATGCCATCCTAACTCAAGGGACTTCTGAAGTCTAAAGCTGAAAGGTGGCTTGCTCGAATTGAGTAGTGGGTAAATGGGGGTTGGTTACACATTGTCTGTTTTTTCAGACATTTGAAATTCTCCATATTTTTTGAAATGAGGGACTTAAAGATTTCCAGGACTTAGTCTGGGCCAACTTAGTGACGATTGAATAAAATTTATTGAATGGACAGATGATCTTTTAAGTCCATGGATGTGAAAACTGAGGATCTGAGATCTTAAGGAATTTTCCTGGGCCTCATAATCAGCCAGAATTAGGCATCAGTCTTCAAGCCTGAGGAAAGAAACTGGCATTTATTGCTTTTTGTACCAGACCCCTCACCAGGGGCTTTACCTACCTTTTCTCATTTAATCTTCACAACCAACTTATGCCAACAAAACCAAGGTCCAGACATCACCCAGCAATGAATGGCAGGGCTCAGCTCCAAACACAAGCCACCAGACCACACGTTGCCTCTCTCCAGCTCTGTGTCAACGGATAGTTCTATATGCAAAGCTCTCTCTATTGTTTTAAAAATAACAAGTAACATTCAGCAACTATGTGCTGGTTCCTCCTCTAAGTGCCTTATTTCCGTTAACTCACCTAATCCTGACAGCAACATTGTAAGATGTGAGGCAGGGGAAACTTAAATGTCTTGCTAAAAGTTCATTGTTGACAAATAGAAGAATTGAGATGTGAGCTAAATGGTCTAGTCTACCATCTGTATAGTCAACCACCACGGCCTATTGGTTCTTGTCTATCAACCTGGAATCCAGAAATACTTGGATCATGTAGGCATCCTCCAGAATGTTTTGTCATCCCTTTCTCATTTATGCCTTTTTCCCCAGAGCCTTACTTCCTTTCCCTGCACCCCATCATAGCTTCATTTGAAATTATCTAACACAAAAAATTGGTGGAATGACCATCAAACTTGCAGAGTACTCAGGTTGATGTGTGTCAAACATATTTATTAGCAACCAAAGATGCTGACTCTGGCTTGTTTTCTCAATTCCAAGCTCTAAAACCTTGACAAGAAACATTACTAGAAAAACAGGTGCTCTGTGGTTAAGATGGATGAAACTGTAGTTTGTATTGATTTTGGTAAGACAGCTAGTTAAGAACATGTTTAATTACCTGATCCCAGGGGTTGTGTTTGAATTAACCAGATGTTCGTTCCTCCCTGTACTGGAGATTCCTATTGATCATAGGAGGATCAATGGGTAAGGTGCTTCAGAGTAATTAATAATGCATGTTTGGATTAGAGAAGTCAATAACTTAAGAGAATAAAATATTTTAATTCATTATATCATCAACAGCAGTGGTTTGCAAGTCCCCCAGGGGATATTTGGCAACACCTAGAGACTTGTTGGTTGTCACGACTGAGGTGAGAGTTGCTACTGGCACCTATTGAGTAGAGACCACAGCATCTCCCAAAGATTCTACAGTGCTCAGGACAGCTCCCCACAGAAAGAATTATCTGGCTTAAAATGTTAATAGAGCTGAGGCTGAGAAACCCTAATCTGTAACAATACCAAAAGAATACAAATAGCAATGAGAGAAAAATTATTGATTTCACGATACAGAAAATGATTCATAATAGATTGACATTGGTGCCCACCATCACAACCACTCTATTAAAATGAATTATAATGGTTATAATTTAGTTAAAGGCCATGCTTAAGCAGAGTTATCAGTATCCAATGAAAACATTGCTAGCCCTCTTTTTTATGTAGAAATTTTTCCACAACAGCCAGTTTTTCTGGGATTCACAAATTCAGGGATAACATGTAACACACAGGCTTGGCATTAACATAACTAAAGAAGGAGAATTGGCTCGTAAACCTGAAGGCAGACTGAGTACAGTGGCTCACGCCTGTAATCCTAGCACTTTGGGAGGCCAAGGCAAGCAGATCACCTGAGGTCAGGAGTTCAAGACCAGCCTGGCCAACATGGTAAAAACTCGTTTTGACTAAAAATATAAAAATTAGCTGAGGTGGTGGTGCATACCTGTAATCTCAGGTAGCCGGTAGACTGAGGCAGGAGAATTGCTAGAACCTGGGAGGCAGAGGCTGCAGTTAGCAGAGATTGTGCCACTGCACTTTAGCCTGGGCAACAGAGCAAGACTCTGTCTCAAAAACAAAACAAAACAAAACAAAACAAAAAACCTGATGACAAACGAAGGCTCAAGTGAAGGTGTCACCTGCTTGGGTAAGTCATTTAAGTCCCAAGAATGGGTTTCCCCAATCTTATACTGAAAGTAATAGAAACATCCCTGAGGCATTAAGATGATTATATTAAATAAAGCATGTCAGCCCCCTAATAAGAATAAAATACTATCCTTCAGAAGGTTTTATTAGAAAAGCTATTATTACAAGTAAAAACAGACATCTCAAACAGCCGTAGAAATTGCCTGATAACTCTAAATTCTAATAAGAAACCCTAAAATAGTTATGCCCCAGTCAATTCAACCCAAGACTTACTCATTCTTTTCTAATATTGTGTGAATTAAATGCTCTTAATAATATCCCAGAATTAGATGATGGCAGTGCACCTGGAGATTGCTCTATTATCAACAGAATAGCATCTCTTTGAGAAGCAGAAATGGTTGAGTGAGTTCTGAAATGAGACTAGAAAGAACAAAAATAGATATGGGGAAAAAGAACAATGTATAAAACAATCTTTCAATGAAGACCAAACAGAAAAAAAAGAGGCATACAGGCCAAAATCTGGGGCAGAGAACACTTTTCCCTTATGGTTTTGTGACATTAGACAAGTTTTCCATGTTTCAAGAGGACAGGAACATGATTTTAGTAAAATGAAGCCTGTATTGAATAA
Source organism: Cacajao melanocephalus (assembly GCA_963573385.1). Taxonomy (NCBI): domain Eukaryota; kingdom Metazoa; phylum Chordata; class Mammalia; order Primates; family Pitheciidae; genus Cacajao; species Cacajao melanocephalus. The sequence continues at coordinate 3,522 of CAUYLG010041603.1, read as the reverse complement.
CTAAAGGTGTGGAAATAGGACAAACAGTTTTTTAAAAATAAAAGCCAAACATAATGCCCTAAAGAATATCCTTCTAAGTGTTTGGTAGTTCCTCCTACATTCGTTCTCCTTCCTGCTGTCTTGTGAGGAAGGTGCCTTGCTTCCCCTTCACCTTCCACCATGATTGTAAGTTTCCTGAGGCTTCCTCAGACATGCTGAACAGTGAGTCAATTAAACCTTTTTCCTTTATAAATTACCCAGTCTCAGGCAGTCTTTATAGCAGTGTGAAAATGAACTAATACAGTAAGCTTTGCTATCTAATAAGAAAACTTTTATTCCCCATGCCAGCTTTCTCCCTTACCACACATATGGCTGCTTCCTTTAAATTTGTCTTGGCATTTTTTCACTCTTTACTCTTATATATGGCTTTAGGATCAGATTGTCTGATTCTGAAAAAAAAGTCTTGTTAGGACTTTTATTAGACTAACATTGAAAGTGTAGAAGTGATATGTCTTCTTTATAATGTCAAATCTTCCTGCCTATTAACTGGTATTTATATTGCTTTCTAAATCTTTAAATAGTTTTTTTTTAATTTTGTTTTATCTGCAAATGTCTGTTACAAATATAAAGTTTAGTGTTTTTTAAAATTACATTTTTTAATTAATAGTTCCTAGGACATAAGAACAGTATCGACTTTTATATTGATCTATCCAGCTACCATGTAGAACCGTCCTATTTTTCAGTAGCTTTTCTGTAGCTCTACTTGAAATTTTTGCATCAACAAAATTTTCTCTACAATACAGCAAAATAAAATAACAGCAATTTTGTTCTGTCTTTGTGAGTCTTATACAATTGTTTATTTTTATGTTACTGCACTGACTTAAAACCTTTCTTTGCAATGTTGAATAGAAGCAGTGATGAAAGCAAGGCAAATTTTATTCCTAACTTCAGAGGGAATATATACAATGTTGCACTCTTCAGGTATGATATTTCTGTATGTTTTAGGCAGAAACTCTTCATCAGGTAATGCTGTTCTTTCCTATTCTTAGGTTGCTATTTTTTTTAATTAATGCATGTTGAATTTTGAAAAAACTTTTTTTTCTTTTACATTTGAGGAGCAGAGCAGTAGCATCCTTAGAGAATAAACTCTGGAGTCAATGCCTGGACCTTAATGAACAGTGAGTGACATGTTATTTTCCTTTTTCTTTTTTTAACTTTTATTTTAAATTCAGGGTTGCAGGTGCAGGTTTGTTACATAGGTAAAGTTGTGTCGTGGGGGTTTGTTGGTTGTACAGATTATTTTGTCACCTAGGTATTAAGTCTAGTACCCATTAGTTATTTTTCTTCATCCTTTCCCTCCTCCCATCTTCTACCCTCTAACAGGTCCCCGTGTGTGTTGTTCCCCTCTATGTGTCCATGAGTTCTCATCATTTAGCTCCCGCTTGTAAGAGAGAACATGTGGTGTTTGGTTTTCTGTTCCTATGTTCGTTTTCTAAGGATAATGGCCTCCAGCTCCATCTATGTTCCTGCAAAGGACATGATCTCATTTTTTATGGCTGCATAGTATTCCATGGTGTTTATGTACCACATTTTCTTTATCCATTCTGTCACTGATGGGCATTTAGGTTGATTTCATGACTTTGTTATGTGAATAATGCTGCAATGAACATACACATGCATGTGTCTTTGTGATATAACAATTTACATTCTTTGGGGTATATACCTAGTAATGAGATTGCCAGGTCAAATGGTATTGCTGACGTTAAGTCTTTGAGGAATTGCCACACTGTTGTCCACTATGGTTGAACTAATTTACACTCCCACCAACAGTGTACGTATGTTCCAAACAAATTCTTTTCAAGGGCTTGCAGTTCTCACACTTGTTGGTGTCAGCACTTCTTTACCCTCTTAAGATTGAAGATTACAAAGAACTATTGTTCTTGTGGGTTGTATATCTATCATCTATCTATCAATGTTTATCATGTTATAAATCAAAACAGATAATATAAAATATTGATTCATTTTAATACAACAATAATAAACTCAATTCATGTTAAGTAACACATTTTTGTATGAAGAGTATCATATTCTCCAGAACAAAATGAAATGGAGTCTGTCCATTGAGTGACATATTAAACTCATCCCAGTCTATCTTCAAGCCTAATACTACTTCTTACTTTCCAGCCTTCAGGCTATTGTAGTCATATATTATACTTCAACCTATGTTATAAATCATACAATATATTATTATTTTTGCTTTAAGCAGTTTTTTTTTAAATAGTTGGTAAAAATAACAAAAAACTCTTTAAATATACCTACATATATATAAGCCCAAATATGATTTCAAGCTTTAATATGGAGGGGCAATATTTTAGCTTATTTATTCACTTATGCATTAGTTTTGATTGCTGTATCTGCAGAAACTCACGTGAAAATAATGTTCTAAATTGTCAAATGTTTGGGGTGGCTTCTACTGTTGGACCAAACACAACCTTCACACTTTAGATATTCTTACTTTAGGGACTACTGAGCAGGCGAAGAAAGCTTTACTATATACTGTTTTATTAATTCTCTTCCAATTGCTTTCTTTTCCTGCCCTTCCAAATGTAGTTAAACAGTGGGGAGACCAGAGTTGTCCTGCTGGGGCAGTGCTCCACAGCTATGTGGGACCCCTAGGTTTGTGGGACTTAATACCATTGTCCAGCATTCTCTCTCTGCCCCATGTCCTGCATCCTAAGCCTGGCCAAAGCTGGAAGCAGGTGAGAGAAGAGATGAGGTGGTCGAAAGAAGCATAGAGATGCCCTGCCTCCACCTCCCTAGCATCTTCCCTCCTTAGCACTGAGGACACTTCCAAACAAATAGCTTGCCTTTCCCAGAGTCCTTTCTCCTTGTTCATCAGAATAATCAGCAGTCCCGGAAGACTAACGTTATGCTTTTTCTTCCTCTTTCCTTCTTCCCTCCCTCCTCCCCTTCCTCCCATCCCTTCCCTTTCTTTTCCTCCCCTCCCTTTTCTTTCTTTTCCCTTACCTTTCCTTTCTTTCTTCTTTTCTTTCTCCCTTTCTTTCTTCTTCTTTTTTTTTTTTTTTTTTTTTGTAAGACAGAGTCTCGCTCTGTTGCCCAGGCTAGAGTGCAGTGGCACAATCTCAGCTCACTGCAGCCTCTGCCTTCTGGGTTCAAGCAATTCTCCTGCCTCAGCCTCCCATGTAGCTGAGATTACCAGTGTGCACCACCATGCCCAACTAATTTTTGTACTTTTAGTAGAGATGGGGTTTCACCATGTTGACCAGGTTGGTCTTGATCTCCTGACCACAAGTGATCTGCTGACTTCAGCCTTGCAAAGTGCTGGGATTACAGACATGAGCCACCACATCTGGCCTCTTCCTTTCTTTCTTTCTTTCTTTCTTTCTTTCTTTCTTTCTTCCTTCCTCCCTTCCTCTCTTCCTCTCAATGAACATATTTTGAATACTATAGTAGACTAAATAATGCCCCCCCAAAATGTCCTTGTTGTAACGCCTGGAACCTGTGAATATGTTACCTTTCATA